>CAUYRT010104751.1:0-11763 GCA_963574885.1 Lepilemur ruficaudatus | reverse complement strand
ATAGCTGTACAACTTGATAAATTTACTAATAACCATTTAATTGTACACTTAAAATGGAGTAAAGGCATGATATGTAAATTACACTTCAATAAAGAAAAAAAGTCAAAAAAAGTCCATGTGTATTTTAAGAGAAATGGGATCCATGCATTTCTGATTAATTTACACTTAAATCAATGAAGTGTTTTGCAAAGGATATTTGATGCTCAAGAAGACTTTTTTAAAAAGCCTAATAGGACTTCAAAGTTGTTTTTGTCTTAAAAAGAACTTATTTTTCCCCCATGATTTAACAGCCAAATGATATGATTTCAAAGTCTCATTTCTGAATGGAATCTTTTTGCTACCAAAGTCTTTCCACTTACCCCTACCCAGAGGTAGTTAACCTGGATTTTAGTATATTATTACTAGTTTTATACCTATCTATTGATCGATGTATTTCTATTATCTATTTTTTTTATTTTTCCGGTGATGTCCTCAATAGAACAGGTAGGCAGATATACTTGGAGAGTATGTCAGAATATTGGATGTGATTTCCTCAGAAATACAAAAGCCTCAAAAGGTTCTAGCGAAATGGATGAGTATAATACACAAGATAAGATTTTGGTGTAAAGGAAGAAGACTCAAAGGGTGAGGACGATGGCTTGGGATGGCTGGAGTCTTCACATTTGTAGAATACATAGAATGAAAGGACAAAATGTGTTGGGGGTTGGTGGTAACTAGAATTAATTGAGCAACTACTATATGTTGGAATTTCAGAATGCTATTCCATTTAACCTACACAGTTGTTTGGAGATGCAGATCCTATTACCTCCATTTTTCAGATGAGGAATGCGGGACTCACAAAGGGATATTGACTTCTGTGAATCCCACAGCTCATAGGTGTCAAGTGTAGGATTTCTACTCACGGTTTGGGTCCGGCCCAAACTTGTTAGAAAACCCAGGTAGTTGTCATGCTACAGGTAGTGAGCCCCCATAGCAATTTCTGATGGGACAGACACAGATGTGGAAAATAAATAGGTAGGAAAGTTGCTCACTTTCCAATTTACTTTCAATTCTCTGATTACAATTCAGAAGTTGTTGAGAGAACAATTCAGTTTCCTGCCAGTGCCCATCTCTCTAACATGCAGAATGTTGGCCTCAGGCTCGGAGCCTTTACCTGAGTCCACATGCCTTGTTAGAATGTAAGAACATTGTTTTGCATTCATTCAATTCATTTCTAAGTTTACCTTGTATTTATGGCAAGTAAAATTAATTTTCTTATTTTTAGGTATGGATATAAAGTTCCCTTTCAAAACAGTTTTTTTATTTTATGTTTTTAAACAAGTGAGTTGATTAAAATATTATTTCATGCAGATAGTGTACAGACCAAAAAAATGACACAGAACTATATAAATGACTGTAACTTGGGGAAGAAAAACATATTAAATCAACATCCTTTCAAAATACTGTTTTCAGGTAAATTGTCCCCTTCAACTTGGAGGCATACACATTTAAAGTAGTATTGCATATGTTCACAATGTCAGGTTAAAAAAAATAAAGTAGTATCGCTGAACTTAAAGTTTTTATTTAATAACACATGTTCCAGATATCCCTACTTTAATTTCGTATAAATTCCGTATAAAATCAACTCTTAAAATATAAATGTCGGGTCCTGGAGCTATAAAGAACTGGAACAGTATAACCCATTCCAGTGGACATTGCAGCAGAGCTTTTAGTCTTCAGGTACAAACAGTATTATCCTATTGTATTCTGCCTGCCTCCCCCAACTAATGTTTCAAAACAATAATCATCATCCTCAGTTAGCATCCTGAACATAGGTTGATGAAAATCCCACTCTAGTTTCTTTTTATTTTTCAGAGAAGCCTGAATGAAATAAATCAAATATATCTTCACAGTGTACAGATTTAGAGCAGAGTATGTGAAAACAAACTAAAATCTACTTCCAATTTCTACTTCCGACTATTTTATTCGGTTTATCACCCAATTTCATTTGGGGAGACATTGTTGTCCTCTTCAATGAAAGTTTATTTTTACTTTTCTTTCCCTTGCCATTGCAAAGAGAAGTCAACATATTGCTCATAAAGTGTTAAAGTCTTTATGAACTGCTGATGGATATCAAAGAAATGCTCTGAGGATTAGGAGGTGATTTTGTGGTAAAATATCCACTTCCTCTAAATATTACCTTCAGTAGCTTTATAGCAAATATTGCTGAGGAAAGAGAATATAAATCACTTAAACCCCCAGGACTTAATACTGAAGTATCATTTATGTTTTTCTTCTGTTTGAATTACTAACACTCTACTGAGTAAGGAAAACAAAGACACTTTGCAAAGAAAACTGAAGAGAAAGGGAGACAGAAAAAGAGACAGAGAGAGAGAGATGAGAGAAAGATAAAATTGATGGTAAGCACTGTCTGGTCCTCCCGCTCTTTTTTTTTGGAAACAGAGTCTCTCTCTGTTGCCTGGGCTAGAGTGCTGTGGTGTCAGCCTAGCTCACAGCAACCTCAAACTCCTGGGCTCAAGCAATCCTTCTGCCTTAGCCTCCCGAGTAGCTGGGACTACAGGCAAGTGCCACCATGCCTGGCTAATTTTTTTCTATATATATTTTTAGTTATCCAGCTAATTTCTTTCTATTTTTTGTAGAAATGGGGTCTTGCTCTTACTTAGGCTGGTCTCGAACTCCTGACCTCGAGCGACCCTCCCTTCTCGGCCTCTCAGAGTGCTAGAATCACAAGCGTGAGCCACCACACCCAGCCTGTCTGGTCCCTTTTTGATCCTTGGTTTTGTGTGGTGTGGCCAGGCCATTGGGCACTTCTGTGGGGATATTCACAATTGCAAACCATTCACATCTCTTATCAATGCCACATGTGAAGTACACAATCCTGAAACGCATTTTGGGAATTTATGAGTTTGGAGTCATAAAATCTGGGACATATTCTGGGCTCTGTCACTTACTGGGGGAACCTTTAAAAAGCAAAATAGTATTGCTCTTTTGTAGTTTTGCTTTGTTTCCCTTTTAAAACTGAGTTTCTAATAGTTACTACTTGACAAATTGTAACAGGACCCTTCCCATTCTCTTTTCTACCTGCCCTGTGAATTTGTTCCTGCCAGTTGAGTCAGCCAAGATGGGAATGCCAATTTATTATAGCAGTCTTTTGTCAATGTCACTTTGATATCTATACAGAACTTTAACCTCTTTCTGCCTCTTTTTCTACAGTCACCAACTTCACTATCCCTCAGTAAAAGACTGCATTTAACCTTCCTGGACCTTTGGCTTTTCATCAGTAATTTGGAAGAAATAACCCTTGTCTCACCTCTCCCATTGGGCTATAGTAAAAATCTAACAATATGAAATATATATGCCAAAATTGTGTTAACTACATACACACACACACACACACACACACACACAGATATGGAGTCATTTACATTAACCTGAGAGTTCAAAAACAAGAACCAAGAGTCAAGAGATATTCCCATTTTTTTCTGAAATTTTGAGTCTAATGTTGTGCTTTGGTTTAGATGTTTGTGCCCACCAAACCTCATGTTGAAATTTGATCCCCAGTGTTGGAGGTGGCGCCTACTAGTAGGTGTTTAGGTCACGGGAGTGGAGCTCTCATAAATAGATTAATGCCCTCCCTAAGAGGGTGAGTTCTCCTCCCTCTATCAGTTTCTGCCACAGCTGGTTGTTAAAGAGTCTGACACCTCCCCACCTTCTTTCAGTTGCTTTCTCTGTCACCATGTGATTTCTGCACACACCACACTAGCTCCTCTGTACCTCTGCCATGAGTGGAGGCAGCTGACGCCTCTCACCAGATATAGATGCCTGGTATTGAACTTTCTAGCCATCAGAATTGTGAGCCAAGTAAGCCTTTTATTTATTTATTTTTTTATAAATTATCCAACCTCCAATATTCCTGCTTGGCAACACAAAATGGACCAAGACACATTGTATCTATCATTTTCCATAATGGTATTACAAATTGACAGAGAGTGAAGGGACCACGTTTTATGTGTGGGGGCCAAAATCTCCTTCATCAGCAGACATCCTTGTCTGGCTTGCCAATCTCTTTGAAAATTTCATCATGAGCATTTCTCATTAAAAAAAAAAAAAAAAAAGGCATGTGAGTGCTCAGCAGTAATAAACAGTATTTAGTTTGTTTGATCAACCCACTAGAAGTCAGTGTCTAATTAATATGTAAATAAGTGCATGTATGAATACATCTACCTGACTACTCTGTTTCATCAAGCATGCATTAAATCTCATGTTGTTCCCTACTTAATGCCAGGTGCAGATAATTCAGAGATGAATGAGACAAGATGCCCTCAAAAGCTCAGTCAAGGGGCAGACACAGACAATGTGAACACATGATCTTCATACAGCGACAGCTCTCAAGTGCAGTATAGTGGATTGACGGAAATGGTGAAGGCTCAGGAGTCAGAGAACATCCTTGGAAATGTCATTTAACCTCTCTGAATAGTCTTGCAACCTTCTAATTGTGGGAGTCACTTAACTTCTCTCATGAGTAGTTGGGTGTGGCTGGAGTATATGATACATGTGAGTGTATAAGAAGCATGGTGGATCATGTACCAGAAAATTAAATTGGTCAGATCATGGGAGTCTTATCTTGCAGACTGAGAAACCAGTCCTCTCTCATGTTGAAAAAATATCTAGTAGGTGTGTATGTATCACACCATTAGAAAATATAGCCCTAGAAGGTGGGTAAAGTATAGCTCATATAAGGGGCGATGGAAGGCAAGTATACCATTTAAGAAGTAATTGCAATACTAACAAAACAACGAACATAATACTGTTCTAAGTGCTTAAGCACATTGACTACTCATAAATAGGTACCTCATACTTATTGTAAGAATACCTTATGATGATATAGGTATTCTTTTTGCCCTTAAAACTTTATGGATCAGAAGTATAATTTACTTGTCCAAGATCACACACGTAGGGTGGCTTCAGGGATCTTATCTTTAACTATTACATTATACTGCAATAGTCCAGGCAAGAGAATTGGAGGGCCCAAACCAAGCTAAAGCATTACAAAAACATGCTTTTTATTTGACTGTACATTTTGGATTTGCTGTCTCTCTGCTAATTATATTGTTAGCTCCAGAACAGGCACTCTGAATTTTATGAATTATTATTATCTTTAGTATGTTTTAACAGAGCCTTCTTCAGTGCTCAGCAAATAGCTCATACCTATTTACCAAATTAACCATGGTGATAGGAGTCAGACACATCAGTAGATTCTGTATACAATTCCAAGTGTACAAATTTCACTGTATCACGTGATCACAGGTGTTGTCAGGCAGGCACACAGTGGTGCCCATTGCTCTTTCCTTTCTCCATTATAATTGTTCATCTCTCTAGCCAGAAATTCTTGTATAATTTCCCTTACAGTTTATGCATATGAACAACTTGTCTGACCTTCAAGATCCAGCATGCTGACAAGGCAGCTCTTGTGAGAAGTCTTTGCACTCTCTGGTCCTCCACCATCCTTTACCATGACTATTGATTGCACTGAAAGCACACTGCAGTATATTCTAGATATGTGATGTCTGTCCGATCACCCCCACTAAAAGGTCTGCGAAAGCAGGGAACATGCATAATTTTAACTAAATACAAACTGCACACAAGGCAATATGCATTAGGGAAAATTGAATGTCTTGAAGGATTGTTAACACTTGGAAAATGATAACTATCTGACAGTATCTAAATTGTATGGCAGAAATACCTATGAGCTTAAGTCAAACAAAGTTGGCCCCACTAGATTTTCAGACATAAAGTAGTGAGTAGCAAATAGGAGTGAATAATTTCCTCATGGTATATAATTTCCTCAGCCTGACATGCACAGCCTTTTTAATCTGCCCCCACGTTCCCTTTACTAACTAATCTCTTATACCTCCTGCATGAAACATTCTCTCCATCGACTCCAAAGTTGGTGCTTTGGCTCTTTCAATTTTTTTGAATTCTTTGAATGTGGCAGTTAACACAGATACCCCTGCAGTGCTGTAACCATGGCAGACACTTCTAATTGATCATGACTGAGCATGGACACATTTTTAAGATTTATCTCAGGGCAATACTTAAGATAGCCACTAAAAATCATTCAGAATTGGACAATTATATTAAGTTCCTTTTGCCAAGTCAGCTTATGTGTTTCCCTTGGCTTAAAAGGGCTGATTTCACCAGTCTCATCATTAGAAACCCTGCCAGTTCACATCCTCCATGAAACTGCCTTGATTTCCTCACCTCCAGGGGAATTAACCCCTCTGACCTAATGTAGCACAGGTCTACAACACCTAGGAGATTCTTCTCGTTTGCTCCCTAGCCTGGCTCCCTAGCTGTTGGAGTCACAGCTACCTTTTCGCCTGACATTACTTGATTCCTTTTTGCTGGGGTGGAAATGCTGTTTATATTCCTTATACATCTGATTCATGCCTAGCACTTAGTAGGACTTCAGAGAAGCTGAGGCAACAGCAATAAGTGACTGATGGGCGGGAACAAAAGTAAACACAAAGAAAGACTGATCACGTTTGGTATGAACCAAGAAAAGGGAACATGAAGAGAGGGTGGATTGACAGGACCATTATGTAAGTTAATTTGCTCTACAATGTTAGCCCCATTCTTGGCTTTCTCTGGCTTTCAATCTGCATGAACACCTTGTCCTGCAGACAGACAGACAGCCGCAGGGTGGATTAAATAATCAGTCAAGTGAGAACATCTTCCAATATGTCTGCAAAACACTTCTATTTCAAGAATGATTATTAAAAGCCACAAGGAAGGCAGTGATAACACAGTTGAAACATTGACTTGCTGATCAAAAGAGACACTAATACGCACTCCTTAAGGGAAACAGTTAGATTTTAACGTGCATACAAGCAAATCCCCTTGCTGTTCTTTCCCCTTCTGCTTTGTCACACAAAAATCCCATCTCTGATGCTCTCCTTTTGGCTCATAGCACCTCTGCAAATTGCTTTCTTTGCCTTCTGCTCTAATTCACTCTTCCTTCCTTCCTTCCCGCCTGCTTGCCTGCCTTCCTTCCTTCCTTCCTTTTCTTTCTGTTTTTTTTTTCTTATCTTCCTTCTGTCATTTTTTTTTCACCTATTTTGGCAGACCCGTTTTTACTTTGGGTTCTATATCTTATTCACATCTCTCTTTCATTTTCCCTTTCTCCCTTAATCCGTTTATTTTTCTCGTTGTATTTAGAGAGAACTTCCTCCTCCAGTAGTCGGTGTGGCCACCAGAACAGCACATGCACTGCACAATTTGTTGAAGAGTAAATGTCATCAAGTAAAGTTGCAGTGAAAGTTGGGTTTTAATCCCAATTTTTTAGGTGAGATATTTTTACCTCTCTAAATTTAAATTTCCACATCTGTGAAATAACAGGTGTGCATTATAACCTGCACACACGAAGACTCTTCAATGGTAGCAATGGTCACTTTCATTGATATTGCATACGGACATTGAGCCACTGACATTAGGGTAACTATACTGGATCAATGCAAACTGGATCTTTCATTGTAATCCCCTGGGGGTTTTTGTTTTGTTTTGTTTTTTTTCCAACTAATTTCATGAATATCAGTCCTTTTTCTGAGATGTTTGGTTCTTTTCACCTAGGACAGCCTTCTTCTGCAGCATGCTAACATTTGTTTCTATGTGGCAGGAACAGAGGGCACTAGGTTTGTGAGCACTCCTAATTAAAATGCATGATGCTGCAAAAGTAAAAGGGACAGTGAGCCATAAATAAATTGCCTGACAGTAGCTGACAGCCATTGACTTGAACATACATTTTTTTCACTGAGAACAAAAAAGATTTGTTTTTAAAAGATGCACACATACCACAAACTCTTCCAAGTTAACTCTTTCTAGTGGAAAATCTGGCTCTGACTTAGGATTTAAGTGCCAATTTGAAATAGAGGAGTGATCTCCCCTCCTAATTCCTCCCAACTACCTACATTTATGTACGATTTTAAAATCAATTTTCAAGATAAAAATAAGGTATGATTCATTTTTAAATATTTTAAAACATTAAGTGTTAGTGATCATACCATATCATAGCTGGAATGGCACTTAGAGATAATTTAGGTCACTTATTTATTTTTCAGATGTATATCCTGAAATCTGTGTTATTTGAGCAACTTGCTTAGGATAACACAGGGAGTTTGGAAATGCTGGTTCTAGCTGGCACTGGCACTAAATTCTTGTTCCCCATGCTTTCTACTCAAGGAAGAATCATAGCAGCTAGAGCCAAAGTTAAAATACAGGTCTCCCGATTCCCAGATCATAGATCTTTCATTTTATGTGTGTCCTAAAATCACCCTTTTGATTAGTTCATCGAAAAGAAAAGATAAGTGGTTTTGCATCACTTATGTTGTATATTTACTCAAGTGAGTTGGATATCAACACTTTTTGAGCACCTCCTGGATACCTAGCACTGAATATATATTATCTATTTTACCATCGATTTAAAAAATAAGATAGATCATATGACCCCAGGTTTTAAGATGAGGAACAGATGATTACAGGGACCTAATGAATTACCAAGGAAACACAGAATAAATTCTGAAATTTGGCTTGACCTATTATTAGTTAAAAAGCCCACATAATTTCCACCAAATCATTCTGCCACCTAAGTCTTTCACGTGGTAGCATTACAGCGCCCAACATAAAATTAGTCATCTTATGCCAATTGTCTTGATATTAATGAACACCTTCTAATGTTCATGATCTTAATAAAAAAAGTTAAAACATATATACAATATATTGTTTGTGAGTATATATAATATATATTTATTTGATTAGTTACATATATTTTATGATATATTTTTTTCTGAGGCTAATCAATTTACTAGTAAGCTAGCATTAAAGGGAGGGACACGCAGAGGACACTGTTTGCTCAAATAGGGATTGTGGATTCTTTGCAGGAATAGTTCAAGTATTATTCAGAATACCATTACAAACCGGATTTTCCTTGGCCTAGACATATGAAGAAATCTTATTTTCCAATAGTATGGTCATAAACGTTTGGATGGGAGTAAATGCATATAGCTTGAAACCTTTTAAAATTCCTCCATTCCACATTTCCTGCCACGTGGGTAGCTCATATCCATGCTTCTCTTCTTACCCAGTGGTGCTGAGGTCCTCCCCACCAGAATTCTGGACTGGAACCCTCCTTCTCTCTAACCACCCATCTCATCTCTCAGTCAGTTCACTTGATTTTTAGCACCTCAGTAGTTCTCAAATACATCCATTTGCATCGCCACTGACATTGCTCTATTATGGTTGTTCACCTTCTCTTGGCTACCTGATTTACAGAGCTCCCTAACTGGTCTACACACATCCATAAAGTCAGCTATAGCTGTTCCTCTCTGCTCATGACTCTCTTTAGAACCCTGCTGTGGTTTTTCTTTCCTCTTAACATGCAGAGTGATACCTTTGTCATGTCCTACCACACTCTGAATGTGGAACACTTTTTCTCATCCTGCACTAACCCACTCCTTCTCTGTGTTGAGGAAAACTGGCCTTTTCTCTATTCCTCATGCAATCTAGTCTCTCTTTGCTCACATTCCTCTCTCTGCCTGGAGCACTGATCCCTCCATCCTAAATTATTTTACTGATTTCACAGATTGCAGAGCAAACCCTCTTTCTTCAGGAAAACCATCCCTGAATTTAAGCCCATTTCCAGCAAATGTGTTGCTTTCTGTTAAATGCTCTCATAGTACTCCCTCTTCTTTTGTGTAGACATATCTGCACTCAAATCCTGGCTTTGCCACAGACTAATTCTGTCACCTGGTAGAAGTCACCTAGCCACATTGAGTTGAATTTCTTCTCTGGTAGACTGAGGGTAATGATATCTACATCACAGATGTGTTGTGGGAGTCAAATGAGAGAATGGAGGTAATGCCAGGCATGTGTTTGCTTTGTTTTTACTTTCGATGAATCTGCATTTCCAGTGCATGGGTGAGCACCTTCACACATATACATACACACAAACATACACACACCACTCTCCCTTTTTTCCACAGGGTATGCATACGGAGTGTCAGATAGCCTTTTTTTTAGAACCTAACCTTGATCACCTGAATTTGTAGAGAGGTAGACAGACATTTAAGAAAAAATCACTCTTTTGATTCTCCTATCATGTGTTTCTTTCTTTAGAAGAGTGGTTAGAACCTCAGATACTCAAGCATTACTGCCTGGATTCAAGTCTGGGCTATACTACTTACTTGATATATGATCTTAAGTAGTGTATTTGTTGTAACTCCTTTTTAAAATTGGGATAATAACAGAATTGAACTCATGGACTTGTTATAAGGATTAAATTAATGCATAAGACTAGTGGCCAGTAGTGTCTCACTTTTAGAGCAGATAAGCTTTTACCAATCTTGAAAACGCAATTAAACATGGTTTTGTTTTCATAAAATAATGACAGTCCTTTTAGAATTCTGAAAAGGCACTGGGAAATGAGTGAAGAAAAAAGCAAGGCAGCCCAGAAGCCACTTTTTTACATTATTTATTCATTATGTGCATGAAAGTTAGGCAAGAGTGAAGAAATTCATTTGTTTGTTTACCTGTTATGAGTCAGATTTTAGGGCTGAGTAGAATGAAACTAACATATGACACCAGGCAGCATTTTTCTTTCCTATTCAATGTCTTTCTTCTGACAAAGACTGTATGTTTTTTCAGAATGTTTACAGACATATAAATGAGATCTTCAGACCGTATTCACTGAAAAAGCATTCTTGGGAGAGAAGGGCTGGAGAGAGGGAACTATTTTTATTAAATTTTAATTAGTTCCTAGACATGGGTACAAAAAGTTTACCTCATTTATTCCTTTGGAAAACCCTGTGAGTTATAGAAGACTCACATTGTCATCGTGGGTTGACATGAGAAACATGTCTTAATTCCCCTTTTCTCAAAGGACGGTATCATCCTCATCCCATTGAATATTTCCTGTTATGTCTCTTCATTTTTTAAAACCAACTGCTGACTATTTTTCCTTGAGACATTTGTCAGTCTTGACCTCTGGCAAACCTAATGAATCAGAATTAACATTTCTCTAACAGAAACAGAACTTTGGACATACTTTCTGGAAGGAAAGAGATACGAACATGCCCAGCTCTCTCAAGTGTCTTCCTAGAATGAATTTCGCTTTCTTCTTATCTGGCCAACTCCTGTTCTTCAATATTTAACTGAGATGTGATCTCTTCCAGGATGCTTTCCCTAACCCTCTCTATCCCCTCAAGGGGTGAGTTCTATATCATTTGTTGTGATCTAGTCATTGGAGAGGCTACCATCAACTTGGCACTTACTGTGTTTATTGTACCATTGCTATTATAGTTGCATGTAGAATGATGGTAGAGAGACTCAGTTGAAAAAATACTATTCTCCAGAGTACAGGCTGCTTGTTAGATCTTCCAAGGAAATCTCCAGAGAAAGCCTGGCATTTAAAAATTTGCTTCCATTGAGAAGACTTCCAAAACCCTATTCCCTCCCTAGCTGAGTTATCTAGCTCCTTTCTTGAGTTCACTTTGCAATTTTCCCACTTCTACCAGAGCAATAACCATCCCGATCTCTGGTAATCTGTTTGCAGGTTTTCTAATACAAGTCTGTAAATCCCTTGTGGGCAGCAATTTCCTCTTAATCATCTCCGAATCCATGGTTCTTAGCAAAAGACCTAATGTATAAGTGGTGTTCTATATATACATCATTTACAGAAATAAATATGAATGGATGAAGAATGTAGAAAAG
>CAUYRT010104747.1:0-130126 GCA_963574885.1 Lepilemur ruficaudatus | reverse complement strand
ACCATGAATGCAAAGGGGTGGCAAAAGGCAGCTTTAACTTAGATTTATAAAATTTTGGCCAGAACAAACATAATTGTACTATTTACAAATTAAAAGACTAAATATAATTAAATGATTTATCTTCATATAAGAAAAGCATGTCCTAAGAATAGATACTCTTCACTTAAATGACACAGTATGAAGCAATTTGCATCTACATTGAGCAACATCCAAGCCTGATGTCTATTTTCTATATTTTAATCCATATATTTTAATATTAGTATCTTTATAATTTCTAAGCAGGGTTTTTTTTTTTATTTTTATTTTTAAGATAAGCCCTCCATTTGTTGGCTCTTGGGAAGAACATATTTAGACGTGAAGAACAGCTCCACCACAGCAGGGGAGACAGATTTTTTTCATGTATTAGTTATTAGACTGTAATGCAATAATGAGGGCCTAGTTTTAAGATTGTCTTTTTATTCCTTTAGCCGGCTAAGCATGAAAACGTCTTCAGCGTTTCCCAGTAACAAGGTAAATACAGCCTGTCTAGATAGAGTTGGCACATCAACCATATCTGGCCATTTGGAGGTTATTTAATCTAAGGCAATTGCCCACACGAACCCAGCAACCTTCCCTGACTGTTGTCCCAGGCGCCACTTCGTAGGAAGCAGGAGCTGACAAAAAGCGTATTTCAGGTGGCTCACGTGGGAGAGATGGCAGATGCTGCTTCTTTCAGGAACGTCCAATTGATTCTGCATTTGAAATATCATTTATTACTGTGACAGTATTTTCTTTATTTAACTAGTTTTTAGATGAACATTTAGTCACTATTTATCCCTGTATTCAAACATTCTAATTTTAAAAACCCAGTGTTTAGAAATGCTTGTACATATTGATATAAATTGCCATGTTTTTATTACAATGAACAACAAAACAAGCCTGGATGCTAGTCATCCATTATAATGCATTACTAAAAAAATGTCCTTTCAAAATGTCTTTTAGTAACCTTCCCAATATCCGGAATATCGTTTGAGAATAGTGGTTGCTATTTTAGGAAAGCAATCAGGGTTGAAACAGTGTCACAATCAGCGAACGGTGCTAAGAATGGATGGAAGACGGAAGCTCAGGAGGGCCCCAGACAGAGATGGTGAGAGTCAGTTCTCTGGGCAAGGGGAGTGGTGGGAGGGGGTGGGGAGGATAGGTACGGGTGGGGGTGCCTTTTCAGGCCAAGGGAGACGCAGGCGTATAGGTCCAGAAAGGGTGGTGGGAGTGAGTGGCAGAGACCTCAGGGCATTCTCTGCAGTTCCTGTGTCTGCAGCCTAACTCAGAGGTGTAAAGGCAGGCGGGCCGGCTGCAAGTAGAACAAGGGAGTGGAGGGAGGGAGTGGGGGAGGCTTGCGAGAAGACTGGGGAGTTCCCAGGAGCAATGGTTGTTTGAGCGTGGGCCGGTGACAGAGCAAGCGGTGGACAGGTCCGAGTCGAGCTCGGTCGTGTTATAGATGGCCCTGGACGGAGGAGACTGTTGGCGGGGGTAGATGTGGAATTTCATTTCAGACTTGTCTTTGTGAGAGACCCCAGGGTGTGGCTGGGGTACCATTTGGAAAGCAAGTGCCTAATTAGGTGTGAAGAGTTACTAGGGTTTCTTTTCAAAGTCTTCCATGTAAGAGCAAACTTTCCTAAATTTATAACAGGGAATCTGTAACTCGGTCCGCAGACACGAGGGCTATAGCATGTGAAATTAAATTTAGAAACCTATCACTTTTTTCAGAAATGCCAGCAGTAACAAAACCCAGCAAGCAGCGAGCCTCTTCTGAGCGGCTGTTCTCCGCTGTGCTGCCTTTGCGCTCAACACTCAGAGTGGCCGCAGAGCAAGCCCGCACGCTTTGCTCCATCCCACCCACCCATGCCTCCATGTGTCCCTGCTGTCAAGTTCTCTGCGTGGCCAGGGTGCAGCGAGGGGGACGTTCTAAATGGACACTTCACGAATCCTGGGAGAGAGACGTCATTAATATTTCCTGGAATCGTGCTGGCCATGATGTATCACCCGGCACTCACAGCACTAGATGCCATTTTCTCCAGATAAAAACCATCCCCGTGGTACTTGCTCCAGGTAATCTCTTTTCCTGGGCACATTTATTTTATCATTATTTCTCCAGTATCTCACCTCAGATGAGCTGTTACACTTTGTTCTACTGTTCCAGGGCCACCAGTAGCAATAGGTGTTCAATCTTTTGTGAAAATATTGCCACTTTAGAATCTGAAAACACTGTGAGATTTGTAAAGATGTAGTAGAGGGCACTGCTTAACATATAAATATATTAAACATACAAATATAACCTCTTTAGGACCTGGAAACATTTCTGTCAATTCTGATCAAAGTAATGTACTGTCATTATTTGTCAATTGTATTCTCTTTTTAAAAGAATAAAGTTGTCTGGTGTCTTTCTTGATCGATCGATTGATTCATCCATGTATTCATCTAGCACATACTTACTAAGAGCTTACTACGTGTTTTGCAAATTTCGGGTACCAGGGACATAGTGAACAAAAGAAACAAAATATTCTGCCCTTACCGAACTTACCTCCCAGCCAGCTAGGACAGACCATACTAATGCAAAAATAAGATTTGTGTGTGTTTACTAAAGCTGTTTTTTTCTCCTTTTATATCGAGGGAAACAGTACTTGTTATTAAACAGAAAAATTTTTGGTGTAGTTCAATTTCATTATATTCATATTTTTTTATTGGATTGCAAGTAATTTTTTCCTTTTGATTTAAAGAAGTTGATTCAAATCTATCCCTTTACCCAGCACAGTGTAATATAAACATGTTTAAAAGAGTCTTACAATAGTTGGTGACTTTTTCTTACTTTAGAGATAAATTAACTGAAGCTTGGAGATATCACATGACTTCTCCAACGATATATATAGTTCATGGAACAAAATCCAGTACTTTAAAGAAGTTACTACAGCAATATTGACAATTATAACAACACAGTGTGAAATAATACTAGCAGTGAACTTGATGTATCGCCAAATTTAAAAAAAATCATGAATCAAACAGTGTGGAGTGTCTTAAAATCATAAGCTACCTGAATTGAATGAGGGAGGGGAATCCTACAAAAATAGTCACGAACTACAGTCACGGAACTGTGTTTCACAGAGGCCATTTCTTGATCCTCAAAGTACATGCATTTTTTCAATTTTAGAGTAAAATCAAGTTTATTCCTTTATTGACTATTTTAAAGGACACTTACAGGAGTATAAAAATAAAAGCTAAGATATCTGAATATCCATTTAAGCTTGCCAAATAAGCCCCCTTTTCCTGCACCTCCCTAGGCGACAAATCCGGAGCACACGTCTCCACGGCATGAGTCATTGCTTCTGAGATCACATTCTCGGAGCAGGAGCAGAGAAATCGATACCTCTCACAAGGTTGTAGACGTGCTGGAAACTGATTAGTCATTAACTTATTCTCACTCCTCCCGGTGCTCATGGAAGGAATTCCAGCATTTCCGTGGATTTTGAAAAAGTGCTACTAATAAACTTCTTAATGGCAGTGGCCATTTGTGAAAGGTCTATTCTGAAATACCAGTACCATCTTCTCACATGTTTAAGGGCCAAAAAATCTCAGTAAATCACCTAAAATCAGATTTTACAGATGATTTTATGAAATATTTATTCTAATATTGTCACTGAAAATATAATTCATCAAATAAGCCAAGTAAGTAGGATCTTTCAAAGGCCCAAATGGAGATCGCTCGCCACTGGATGGATAAGAAAATGAATATATTAACGCAACACTGAGCAACGTTTTTCTGATGCTCTAAAAACCAGGCTGCAAGAGTACTTTGATGAGCTGAAAGAGTTAATCTGACTTCTAAGAGCCACAAGCTGGCTTTGGTTGGGTGGATTCTGTATTCCCAGACTCTGGTTCAATAAAAATGTAAATGTTAACTGGGTACACAAAACATATTTCATGGTGATAATGAATCTGTTGACATAATGTTCATACTTTATTATATAAATTTTAGTAATGTATTTGCCAGGGAGAAAAATGAATGCACAGGGAAATACTCTGTGCTTCCCTCTACAATATGCTCCGGGTTGGTTGGCACATGTCTGCGTCTGTCCTTGGCGCGGTTTGCTGGCCTGCCTTTATTTAATCAATCAGAGCCCTGTGAACGTTGAGAGGAACACGACAGCGTCATTGACTGAGCTTATCTAACTGGATTTGAAATAGGAACTAAACGGGTTATTTTTAAACCAAAACCCACTGATGCATAAATCTGTCCTGCAGCGTGGTTACTTAGATTTATAATTGATCGGGAGTGCCAGTGTGTGAAGTCTGTGAAACGTGACCAAATTAGGAGGGTGTAGGTGTCTGGGAGTCGCGGGGCAGAGGAGACCTTGTTCTTAGCATGGCACCCTCTAGGCTTTGCACGCAGGCCCAGATAAGAGTGCTAGCAGGATGGGTTCTCTAATTTTCAGGGCCCGGGCAAAGCGGACATGCAGAGCCCTTCGTTCAATATTATTAAGAATATTAAGGTGGTGACAACAGAACCTTAAAGCCGCTGCTCCAGTCACAGGCCCAGAAAGCAGGCCCTGCCTGCTGGGCTGTGAGGATGGAGGGCTGCCCTCTAGCGTTGCAGAAAAAAGGAATCCCGCCTCCTAATAGTTGCTTTTTTTTTTCCTTCCTTAGGCCCAGAGAGCTTCCCCAGTTGGTTTCTTTATGCATTTTGTTTCATGAATAAATTGATATAGAGTAAATACATGGGAGAACCCTTGCTGTCCATGCCTTACCCGTGGTGGAACAGCCCTGCTATTCAAAGGCACGGAAATGCGGCAGAGGACTCCTTGGGGTCCCATTAGTTGCGTGAGCGTGTATTTCATGCTCCTGGCTTTGTGCTAAAGGACATTTTTCATTGCAAGTCATGCTGCTTGTGGGTTATTATTTTGTTTTTTTTTCCTTTTAAATAGAAATGTGAACTTTTAAAAAGGCATACTTAGTGCAATTGATTCTAAAACACTGATAGAGTAACTATAGTGATTATTCTGTTTCACATTTTTTTTTAAAACATACAGCAATGAGAGAGGCTCCCATAAAAATAAGCACCAAAAACAAAACAAAGCCAACAAATCCTCAGAGAAGCCTGACATATCCTTGATTTTTATATTATTTTCCTTTTAAGGCCTGTGTCTATGGTGATGAAATTTAAATTGTAGGACAAGGAGAAGTGGAGGAGACGGAATGTTGCTTTTTTGCTACTGTTTTGCTTTTTTGTAGCCCTATTTTTCAAAGTACACCAAAAACTCCTACAAGAGTCTCAGGATCCCGTCTTTTTTTTTTTTTTTTCCTGATCATCTGGTGCTTGGTAGGCATCACATAAATATTTGTTGAATGAATTAATGAAGGAATGAGTGTTAAAAAATCCCAGAAGCATCACGTGCAAAATTATCTACATGCAGATTCTAATTACATTCTGCCACCATATTTTACCACAATCTCTTAAAGTCTTGCAAAGACCCTCCTTACCATTCACCGAGTATTTATTTGTATATATACGTATGTATATCGTATAGATACTGGACATAAAAAATATGCCACTTCCCACTAGAAAGGAGAAAGTAATTAAACATTTCCTTTCCCCTCGCAAGTCTTTCAGCTCTTTTTTCCAGAAATCTACGTTACAGATTATTTATTTTTTCTTTCTTCTTGAGTGGGTGAAGGCAGACGTTTGTCAATATGAGGGGTGAAGAAGCAGCAAGAACTGGAGAGAAGATGAGTAATTAGGGTGTTGCTAGCACAGGAAAGGACTGGAAATGTGCAACTCTGCCCACCCAGAAAGGCTGCGGACACAGCAGGAGGAAGAAAGAGAATCAACACAATACAGGCTGTGTTCCCTCTTCCCACGCAACCGTGTTTCCTTAGACGAGTCAGGTTCTGGCTATTTATACTGTACGTCCGGTTCATCAGTGTTGTCTGTCTTTGAAGCATGCTCTCAGAACCTCCCAAATCTAAAATCTGGGAGTACAGCAATCACATTCCCCCAGATCAAAAGAAAGTACCAAGCCCAATGAGGGGCTGAGATTGAAATCAGCCGGTTACAGTCACGGGTGGGTGTTGGAGGAGGGGGTTGGGGAGGGGCAGCAGGGGAGAGACCCCGATGGAGAAGAGGATTTCATTCTGCTGCTAGGACGGGAGGAACCGCAATGGCAACGCGAGATGGGGCTTGGGACCTGCAGAAGTCATAGAGACTCCCCTCCCACCCATCGCCTTCTCCCACTTCTCTGCAGGTTCCTAGCAGGAAGGAAGGTCCAGGGACCAAGGAGGAGCCCGGTGAGGCAGGATGCCCAGCCAAGGACCCGGTGTCCTGGACACGCCTCCTAGTCCAGTATCCACCTCCCCGCCCCCGCCCCCTGCGGGCGCGCCAGGGGTCTCTCCAAGACCGCCCTGCAGCGGTGGGGGAGCTGAGCAGCTCCCACGCCCCGACCCCCTAGGCCCAGCAGGCATTAGCTGTCACTAAAAATAAAGTCCCTGGAAGGCTCCTGGTCCAGGTCTCCGTGCATGGCCTGGGTCCTGTGTTCACGGGTTACCCAGCTACCATGCCCCTGTCCGCGAGGGGCACAGGACAGCCCGCACCGGCAGCAGGGCTGATCCACAAGTTTCCCGAGGTCCTAGGTAGTGCCAAAGGGTCAGCGTCCTCCGCACTGGTGTCTACTGGAAGAGATAAGAAGTGCATAGGGACAGCCCTTTAGGCTGCTCTCTGGTGACAAGACAGAGGAGGGCCACCGTGCTCTGAATTCCTTGGGAAGGGGTGGGAACTGGGAGTTTTGGGGCCAGATAAGAGGAAAGCTCCAGAAGGGTGGGTTTCTTTGGAGATAAGTGATGAAACCCCCTGGTGTTCAGGGAGGGGGCCAGCGGCCTGGACTCCCAAGCATGTTGGGAGGGGACACTGGGCCCGCCGAAGTCTGTCGCGGCAGGTATCCGGGCTCATTTTAGTGCCTCCTGCTTCCGGACCCCCAAGGTGGCGTGGAAAGAGCTAATCCCAGAGCCGATCCCCATCCGGCGCACCTGCGCCCAGCCGCGCTCCCGGGCGCCCTCACTGCCAGCCCTGCCAGGGGGTTAGCGAGGACCACGACCCACCAGACGGCACCTGGTAAACCTCTGACATGGAATGCCTTGGCCCACTGGGCACCTCCAAAGTGTGACTGAACCCGAAAGCAAAGCGCAGGGCGCAAGTGAGGCTGCCCCGTCCCCCCGAGGACGCGACGGGGTTACCGCGGTTCATCACAGCCGCTTCACTCCTAAATTGCCCATCGTCCCTGTTTCCTTCCGAGGTCCCCTCGCGTTCCAGCGCCCTTCCACCCCTCGCAGGGGACGCCCCCTGCACTCGAAGAGAGTGGAGAGGAGCGTGGGCGCTCCCGACCCGCTGTGCTAAGGGGAAGGAGGGTGGGAAACCCCTACCCTCTCTTGGGAGGCGGGAGGGGAGGGCATCCCTTCCTGCGCTCCAAGAGAGTGAAAGAGAGCAAGTCCCCTCCTCAGTCCTAGAGGCCAAAGGGTGGGAGGTCACCTTCCAGCTGCGCTCTGCGACCCTGCAGAGGAGCTTGGGAGGACCCCCTCCTCCCCCAGCAGGCAGCCCACCAAGAGGCTGGGAGGACTGGAAAGTGGCAGTGTCCCTCCCCGCTGCCCCCTGAGGTAGTGGGAGGAGGTTGGGAGCCCTGGCAGTCCTCAGAGCCAGGGGGAGGCGGGGAGGGCCGAGAGCGGACCCCCACCCCACCGCGCGTTCTGAGTTAGTGTAGAGGAGGGTTGGCGTCCCTCCCGCCCCACGCGGCACCCAGGCAGCGCTGGGCAAAGGGCCGAGGAGGGCGGACGACCCTGTGGTTGAGCGTGGGAGGGCGGAGGGGCGCACCACCAGGGTCCGGGCGGGCGCCGCCGGTGCCTCCCGCCCGCGGCCCCTCCGTCCGCCAGCGCCCGCTGTCCTCAGCTCCCCGCCCGGCCGTCGGGGGGCGGCGGCGGGGGGAGGCCGGGCACCGCCCCTGCGCGGAGCCGGGCTGCGCGGCGCGGCGGGGGGAGGCGGGCCGAGGGGCCCCTGTCGAGCCCGCCCCCTCCCGCGCGGTGGCGGCCGCGGCGCCGGGAGCTGCCCCCGAGGCCGCCGCCCGGCCCCCGCCCGCGCGTCAGAGCGCCCAGCCCGGGGCGCCGAGCTCCGCCCGCGCCGGAGGCCCTGCGCGCAGCTCCGTGCACCGGCAGCCGGGCCGGCCGAGGCGGCGCGGGCGTGGGACGCGGGCGGCGGCGGCGGCGGCGGCGAGCGGCGCTGGCCCGGCCGGGCGCGCACGGCGGGCGCCCCGCGAGCCGCCCCGATGTGGCCGGAGGCGATGCGGCGCCGCCGCTACCTGCGGGACCGCGCCGAGGCTGTGGCGGCGGCGGGCAGCGGCGACGGGCTGCCGCGGTCCCGGGACTGGCTGTACGAGTCCTACTACTGCATGAGCCAGCAGCACCCGCTCATCGTCTTCCTGCTGCTCATCGTCATGGGCTCCTGCCTCGCCCTGCTCGCCCTCTTCTTCGCCTTAGGGCTGGTGAGTGGCTCCCCGCGGGCCCTGCCCCGCGCGGCCCCCGACCCCGGGGGCACCCGGCTCGCCCAGCCGTGTCCCGCCCGGGCTGTCCCCGGCCCGCTGCTCCCTGCCCTACCTGCCGGCCCGCGGCCGGTCTGGCTCGGGCAGGGGCTGCGGGCAAGAGAAAAGTTTCCTTGGAAGGCTCTGCCCGAAATAAAGTTGCCTAGGTGTTCGCCAGGTGGACGGGCAGGGCGTGTGTTTTGCACGGCTGTGCGCACCCGAGGGCGAACTCCTCCGCGCGTTCCAGCGGGCGCCGCTGCCCGCAGTATCCGCTCGCATTGGGCGCCGCCGCTCAACCCTCGGCTTCCCCGGCGAGTCCGCTGCCTCCAGCCCCTTTCCTCTGGCGCAGCCCTGAGCTGGCGTTTTACTCTGGACTGGGCATTATCTCACTCTGTGAAAAGCCTGCCTTGGGCAAGTGGTTAGTGGCAAGGCAAATGAAAAAAAAATGTCCATCTTTGCCTTTAAATCTGTATGTATTTAGCCCCGTAGACAGAAAGTGATGGAGTGTTGACCTGTTGTGACTCCTTCATCCTCGTATTCTGCAAATAAGCAGCGTTTTGGATGGACCCTTGCTTTCCTGTTTCTAGATGAGTAGTTAATGTGCTTACAGTTTGGGGCAGGTTATTCAAGTGGGTTTCATCACTAGGAGCATCGTGCAGCTCAACAGCTGATGTCAATTTTGCCAGTTTATATTTTTCAAGCAGAGATCCTTGGCTCGCTTTCTTGAACAGTGAGAGGAAATCTGTAGATGGCGGTAACTTCCTGTTACTGATCTCTGCAAGTGTGTGGTTCAAACTTTTGTACCGGGTATGATGTGCGTGTGCAGAGTTTGTGCGAGGCGTCAATTGTCGATTATCCAGGGAGTTTTTTTTTGGTGAGTGGTTGATCTGGGAATGTCTCCACCGAATGATATTTTTTGAGCTTAGACTATAAACGTGCTTATGCTTATTTGTGTCCACCAGCAAAGAAGTGGATTTTGCTTGTTTCACCAAGTGCATAAAATAGCCGTCCTTGGTATTCGGCAGTTTGTTTCCGATATCCTGAGCCAGATGGTGCTCAAATGTTATGCATGGGATGAATTGTTACCATCATGTTTTTTTAAAAATAAAATTTTCCTTTTCCCCCACACTACTCAATGGGTGCTGTCTTCTGATTGAGTTCAATGAGGTAAGAATAGAAAATAGAACGTAGGAGGCCGTGAAGTCACAGATCACAAACTGGTTCTCGTACTATGAAACGTGGAGCAGAGAGCACCTTTTGATCCTTGCAGACTAGATGTGCATGCAGGGCAGCCCTCGCCCCAACATGTAACTGGCCATGAATGCTCCCTGGGAGGGCATTTTTATCTCCCTTTACTACTTTTAGGACGGAAAGGACTTGGAGAGGGACTTCTGCTCAGTCTTACTGGCAAGCCGGGTCTCTAAAGACATCTCCTTTTTGTTCCTCTGCCTGCAGGGAAGGAAAAACAACAAGGTTTTCCTTTGGAAATCTTGTGTTCTGCCAGGGCATTTCTGCTTGTGATTCTCTTGAATCTGTAATTCAAACCTGTTCTGGCTTGTTCTTTTCTAAATGGAAGGAGGAGCAGGTGATGTCCTATTTATAGCACCATTAATATATTTAAAGACAAGGGTGAAGTTCATGCCTCCCTACACAAGCCACTTTGTTTTCTACGATAGAGAACCCTAATTTCTTAAACCTCATTGACAGAGATGTTCTTGAATGCGTCACTTAGAGATTTAGTGTGTAGTTGGGCATAAAGCAATCTTCTTTGAGTTGCCTTGTTTCCTAGTATTTGCGTTGCTTTACGCAATTCCTTAATGTTCCAGATTGCTTGGTGCAAATGTTAAAGTGGTATCCTTTTTCAAACTTTATCCGGGGATCTTTTCCTTGATAAATCAATCATTTCCGCTCTTCCCCTGAATTCGGCTAAATGATGTTAAGGACTTAGCAGGCATTTCCCATGGCGTGGCTGTCACTCACAGCGAGGCCCAGAGACAGTGAAATGGGTCCTGTTCGTGGCTGCACTCGGGCCATCATGATCTCACATCCACCATGTAAACCCTTCAGAGACAAGAGCTCTGCAGAAATGTTTCAGAATCAGAGAGGGTAATTCAGTTTCGTAGAAAGGTGACCTTCAGGTGGAGACTGCACTTCCAGGCCAAGGCAGAAGGAGAGAGGCCTCCGAGAAATGGGCACTATCTTCCTGAACCGGACCTGGGTTGGCACTAGGATGATTCTGTGCTCACATCAGCTCATTTCTATTTTGATTTTGGTAACAGCATAACCAGCATTTCTGCTTTCCAAAAAATATTTCCCATCTAGATAGTCAAAGACATTTAGAGTAAGAACATCTGAAGATGGAATATTGCTTAGAGCTGTGTTTTCGTGGGTGGGATGGGTTCTTTTCTCAGACCTAGCAGGGCTTTGTTTCTAAGAGGTCTCTACCTTGGGAGATGGAATAGTTGCCTTGCGGCTCTGTCCAAGTTTCCACCTTGGAGCACTTTACTCGAATAGCTGGGCTCTCATGTAACTCAGGAGCTAAGCAGATCTATTTTTGCTGCCTAAAATCTTGGACAGATTCCTTCTTTCCCCTGGATCTGCCTGATTTTGATTTCCATTAGACTTTCATCAGTTCTTGTAACAGAAAGAGTCTGGCAATTTTCTTAACACACATCCCTAGTCTCCTAGAACATTTGGACTACAGAATGATCTTAGCATAATCCAAATACATAGAGATATTTTGCTATGTGTAATATGTACTTGCCTTTGTATGAGGCAATTTTAAATATATAATAAAAAGAAAAACATTAAGCTTTGTTTTGATTTAATATTTCCCTAATTGACATTGTTCACAAAATGATTTCATTTAATTTCAATCTGTGGTCAATCCATGATTTTGCTTTGTTGACCGTGAAGTTAAAGTGATCCTTAAAGTATTTTTTAAACTGTAAAAATACATACTAAATTGAAACTTCACAGTCTTGCTTAATTGTTTTCTACATAAAAACTATTAAGTGAGTTTCATCTCATATTTGTTCATAATTATCTGAAGACATGATTCAAATTAAATAGAACATATGATGGTATTTCTTGGATTTTAATATCCTGTTTAGTAATATGAAAAATATTTTCTGTTGCTTTGATGGAAAGTTTTAATGAAAAATCTGATTTTTTTCAACATCAGTTTATTGAGTGCCCCCCAAGTGCCAGGCATGGTGATAATGGTCGGTGATAAACAAAATAAACTTGACCCCTGGCATGAGAAAACTTAGAACTAGTGGAACCAAGCTTTATGTTATGTCTTATTATGTCATTTTGTTTTTTAGAACTGATTCTCATTACTGAATGCATTAAAACCCTTTTTCAGAATTTAATGCTCTCATTTATTATGTCCAAAATCAGCCAGCTTTTCTCAAAATTTGCCTGTCATTGTTAAGAAAGGTTGACATATTTTTTTCAGTTTGTCAAAATACCAGCTGGCTCCAGCCAGATTTGTTTTGGTTAAAATTTATGATTAGGAATAGTCAATATTTCAATTTGAGTGAAAAAATTTTATTACCATACATTTTAAGTAGTCAAATGCTGCAGTGAAATACATTTTTTAAAGATGATATTGAAATAAGAGTATGCACTTTTATTAAATCTAAATAGGTAAATATGTATGGCTAAAAATATGACCTCCTTGCTTTATGGTGATATGATGAGCTAGATTTTTAAAATAGTAACCATAAGTACTTTTTATTACAAATAAATTTTCCATCATCAGGTATTTTTTCTAAGGGCAGATATATCAGTGTGTTTCTTTTATCTATACATTAAGAAAGAATCTTACTTTTCCAAAACAAGTAAACAGACCCAATCATTTGTAGAAGGAAATTGCCTTTATTCTTCCAGACAATCTTTCAGTGCCCCCAGTAGGTGAAAGAATCACCCCCTTCCTTGGGGGTTGAAGGCTAGGAAGGCAGGTAAATAGGGGCAACATCTCTGGGGAACAGGAAATTCTGTGCATGTTTTCTCTAGTCCTATAATTCCAGCGAGTGGAGGGAAATAGAGCATGTTTTTAGGTATTGGAGTAAAAGTAACTAAAGATATATCCTTTTGTGCATTTCTATACATGCAGGAAAATCTTACTCTGCAGGTGTTTGTAATTTGCAACCAGTAATTCACTAAGTCGTTTTAGTTATAATTTACCTGTGGTATAACAAAGGCCAAGGAAAAGCTGTAATTTTCTGCAGGAAAGATGGTTGCAATTTAGAGGAGCAGCAAGAAAGTATTTGGAAGCATCCTTTGGATATTAAAATGCATAATTAAATGTATACACTACACAGCACCTTGCCTTCCCATTTAGGAAAGGCAGTAGAGAGTATTCGCTAAGAGCATCTATTTGTGCTGGAATCTTGGTTTTATACCTTTCTACTTATGACCTTGGGAAAATTGTTTAACCTGTCTACATCCCAATTTCCTTTTTTGTAAAGAGGCAGGGTACTTGCCATGTAAGCTGATGGCCTGAATTAATATATGTAAAACCCTTAGACAATGCCTGGCATAGAATAAGCCCCCAGGAAATGTTAGCGATTGCTAGGTCCTTCTAGCTGCATTTTCATTGTTACTGTGAAAAACCCTGTAGTCACATGGCATTAGAGCTGGAAATGCACCCCATCTACAGATGAGGAAACAAAGACCTGGAGAGGTGAACTCATTCTTCAAGGTCACACAGCTGCAATACCGGAGCTAGGTCTTCGGGCATTGACTTTTCCTGGGTGACTTTGCTGGAGAACACTGCAAGTCTAGAATTCCTAGCTCTGGTCTTGGCACGATGGCAATTTTCTTGTTGAAATTTCTTACCCGTATGAACATCCTCAGTTTTCATTCTGTGTAATGGAGTTATCTTCCGATGTTTTTCTCTTTCAGTATTAAAGGAATGTAGGTAGAGATACTTCTTCCCAATTAATTCATTGAGTTGGTGGCATCATTTATTTTCATATGGTAAATATCCCTAATATCTTCCTCATCAAGCAGACCTTCCACTTGTGGCCTTGCTTTTGTTATCTGAGAAGTCCTGGCGTAAACACTGAGGCACTTCACAGACATTCCTATTTAGCTGTGATTCTTATGATAGTTTAAAATCAAATATTCTACTGAAAATATAAAAACACTGTTGGAGCTGATATATTACTCTGTTAAAGGTATACTAATGATTGCACTAATCCCTTTGATATGTTTGATCAGTAATTATTCATGATAGAAGAGTCCAAGCTGGATGTTTGGGCATACTCCCCTGGCATACTGGTCCCTTCTAAACTTGATATTGACCTTGAGACAATCCATTGCGCTTGGCTCATTCTTTCCTTCACTGACTATTCACTGAGCACCTACAGGGGCAAGCACTGTGATTGGCACTGCCCTTGGGTGGCCGTCCACCCTGAAGTGGCTGTAATCCCTTAAACTACTTTTTACCTCTCTGGGGAAATCTGTCATTCTGGACCACCTGGGCTGAGGGTATCCACCTCTGACCCTCTCCAGCTCTTGGGTCTTCCCCTCATCCCAAAGCATCCTCTGCATCTCTGTGCCGTGTATCCAAATTTAACCTCTCTTTGTTGAACTTAAACAGCTCAGCCTTTGCCTAACATTTCCACCTGTATTGATTTCTGCCTGTTAGGCTTGCAAATTGCGTGCAATAGAAAAAATAGTTTAACTTCTACATTACTGTTGTCTGAAGTTCAGAGTAGTTTTGAGGGTTTGTTAGCATTCCCTGTATTTAATGTAACACGGGGCTAACCATATTGCAGGTGCTTAATTAGCATATGCATAATTTACCCTTACCAAGTAGCTACATTTCCCTTACCAGCTGCATTTTCATTGTCCAGCCTGCTGGTAAAAGCACAAATTTTGTGGTTAGACCTGGATCTAGGCCTCAGTTTTGCCATTTAGTGTGTGTTCCTGACAAGTTAATTTATCCGTCCTTCAGTTGCTTCTTCTGTGAAATAAAATGAATAACAGAACCAGGCTCATGGAGCTCTGTTGGGAATTAAATAAGATAGATCATCCGAGTATTTAGCACAATGGGCGCTCGTTATACCCCAAACAAACCTAAGTATCTGTTCTTACTCTGTTTGCACTGTAGAGGGTTCTCCTTGCTAAGGTCTCTTGTAGAAGTATTTCGGGCTGAAAAACAGCTGAGTACTAGGATTTTTAAATCTGAGTATGAATGCAAAAGATGCATCTCTATCTGTGTGATAAATATTATTTACATAACTTTGAGTTGTTACAGTAAAAGCATAGACAGGGAGAAGCATAGATGATTTCATTAAAAGTCGCATTTTGACATAAGTTTAACATTTTCCAGCACTAAAACTCTTGCCAGTTTTATACTCATACTGACCTTCATACCTTTTAGTTTTGTTATAATAGCTTTGGAGAGTTTTATATAAAATTACCAAGAGTAATGAGATGATATTTGCTGTGTGGTTCCCTGGTGTCAAACGAGGAAAGAAGACGCTTGGCAATTGTGGTTGACAACCCCAGGTGCATCTGGGAGGAAAGAAAAGGATTATTGAGTCAGCGTATGTGCTTGTTGGTCCATTTGACAAAATTAAGCCTATGCTAATTCTTCAATGCCCCTTTTATATAAGGATACAATAAAAATCACAAGGAAGGAAATGAGAAGAGGTTTGGGAGAAGACTTCATTCGCCTGTTTTGGGCGGTGTTATGAATAATTCTTTTTGTTCCCTCTTTTCGCTTCTGCTTGCACGTCAGTCTCCAGGAGCCAGCGTCAGGCGAGAGAGCGGTGGACACAGTAACAAGAGCTTTAACCCAAAATCCATTGTGAGCAGCTTTGCCAGCTAGTTTTCTGACTCTTCCCAGAGTTCTAGAACAACTGTGCTGAGAGGGAATGAACATGCAGCCTGGTCACGGCTTGCGGAGATGCGTAAGGCAAACTGTGTCTCAGAGTTGAACCATGTCACCTTTGAGAAACTTAGTGCTTGAAATGACAATTTTCAATTATTAGGACAATTAAAATATATTTAATGAATAATTCATTGCATTTGAAACATACAGACATGAAGTACAATAGTTTCTTTTTAGAACATTAAAATTGAGAAGATTTCTCAAGATGGTCATTATTTTCTGGGAGAAATCTGTGAATGAATCAAGTCTCCGTGTCATTTCCCCATAGAAAGTTCCTGGTAGAGAACATGGTACGTCAGCCCAGTAGTAACAGGAGCCCTGATTAAAAGGTCTTGGAATGAGGAATTCTACCCATTTATATTGATGTCCTTACTATCCCTGAGACAGTCTTTAGATACCACAGCTAGGGCAAGCTAGAACTCAAAGGTGCTGGTTTTTATTCCCATGTGCTCACTCCCATGACTGAATTATTGTATGTGATTGTGTGTGTGCTCCGTGAATGTACATGTGGTTTTTAGTGTCTTCTATTATTTTTTGAAAGCTATATAGAGAAAGAAGGGCAAAATAATTAAGATTTCAAGCTACCAGTGATCTGTGTACATTATAAAGGAAACAAAATTTTAGGCCAGTCCATTACTAGAACTAATACAAGCCATGGATGTTAGAAATTCAAGGAAGAGATCAGAAGACTGTAAGTCAAACAGGTGATGAAGAAATGTTAACATAGCTCAGACATGTGAATTTCACGTGTACCCCTCTCCTAGCACTGACTTGCAGTGAATTCGAACACACAGCATCCATGTTCTTTGGAATTGGACTTCAGGTAGACAAAATGAGATTAGTCACCTGATTAATTTGATTAATCTTTGATTTTCGATCACAGTCCTCATTGAACTGTGTCTGGCTCATTATTTATATTAAAACAAATACCCACAAATCCACTCTGAACTAGAATATCTCTAATAACACATTTCTGTCTGTATGCCCCACACATCTCAGTGCCCTGTCTACCCTCTGATGTAAACATCATATTGACACTGGTGTTTATTATTCTCTTGCTTTTCTTTTGTTCATTTTATCATATACACACATAAATGATATATATGTGTGGTGTGAGGTAGAAATTGAAATCCATTTACATATTATTTTCCTTATGGAGAATCAGTTGTCACTGGTCCATTTCAGTTACTCTTATTTCACATCTGTCATATATCAAAATTCCACATATGAGTGGTGGATTATGGGCTGTTCTGCTCCATTGGTTAAGTTCTTGTTTTGTTTTTATTCCTGCAATAGCAACACTATATGAATACACACACACACACACACACACACACACACACACACAGAGTATGTCAGTAATTAGTGAAGCTTTACAATGAATATTTATATTGTGCAGGGCAGGTAACATCTTATTATTCCACTCCTTTTAAAGTACCTTAATTATTCTTGACCTTTTGTTCCTGTATGTAAACTTTATAGTTAATGTATGTTGATCTCATATGAAAGCCCTGTTGGGATTTTTTTTTTAGTGTCATATTGAATCTATTGACCCACTGCTGACAATTGGTAACTTATGATATTAAATTTTTCTGTCCCTAACATGGGCCATGTCTCTGTTCATTTTTGTGCTTCAGTGAAGTTTTATGGTTTTCTTTATGCTGTTCTTGCTCCTCAGTCTAACAACGTATTTTGTAGGTTGTTGCTTACCGTAGATGACATTTTTCAAATTATGATTTCTGTGATTTTGTTCCTAGTATAAAGTAAGAGAATTGAATTTTGAATATTGATCTTATGTGCAGGCAACTTGTTATATTCTATGTGTTACTAGTCACTGGACTGCAGATTCTCTTCAGTATCCCACGTTGACAATCACATCATTGGCAAATAGTGAGAGTTTTATTTCTTCTTTTCCACTACCAAAACCTTTAATTTATTTTTCTTGTTTTATTATGCTGGCTAGGAACTTTAATATGATTTTGACAGAATTGGTGAGTATAGATATCATAATCACCAGTTAGCTTTTTTCCTAACTTTAAAGGGAATTCATTTATACTTTATCCATTTAGGATGAAGTTGGTTATAGATTTTTGCAGATCTCCTTTGAGATTATTTTTTATTCTAATTTATAAAAAATTCATATGTGATTGGGTATTGAATTTTACCAAATTGAGATGATCATGTGCTTTTTTGAGTGGTTTTTAAATTTGTCAGTGTAATAAATATAGATTTTCTGCCACATATGACAGACCCACAGCCTGAACAGGTTATCATACTGAACAGGGAAAAATTGAAAGCATTCCCGCTTAGAACTGGAATAAGACAAGGTTGTCCTCTGTCTCCACTTCTATTCAACATAGTGCTGGAAGTGCTAGCCAGAGCAATCAGACAAGAGAAGGAAATCAAGGGCATTCAAATGGGGGCAGAAGAGATCAAACTATCTCTCTTTGCTGATGATATAGTCTTTTATCTAAAAAAACCCCAGAAATTCTGCCAAGAGACTACTGGAATTGATAAATAAATTCAGCAAAATCTCAGGTTATAAAATCAAGTCAAGGTGAGCTTGATTTAGGATATTTTTAATGCAATTGTGTTATTATTAATAGTGACACCATTTTTACATTTTTTCATTGTTGGGACTGATTTTGCTATTTCAGAAAAGTAGTGTTTGAAGGAAGAAGGGGATATAAAAAGGAAGGGAGAGAAGGAGTGCAAATTTCCTGAAAGAGTTGGGCAAGATAGAAAGAGAAGGTGACAAAAGGTAAAGGTATAAGAGAGAATGTGTGTTCATAGGAGTCAATGTATGCAAAAATCAGTAGCATTCATGTACACCAACAACAGTCAAACTGAGAACCAAATCAGAGACTCAATACTTTTCACAATAGCAATGAAGAAAATAAAATACTCAGGAACAAATTTAAAGAAGGAGTGGAAAGACCTCCATGGAGAGAACTACAAAACACTGAGGAAGGAAATAGCAGAAGATGTAAACGGGGTGGAAAACCATACCATGCTTATGGGTTGGCAGAATCAACATTGTTAAAATGTCCATACTACCCAAAGTGATCTAAAGATTCAATGCAATACCTATTAAAATACTAACATCATTTTTCACAGATCTAGAAAAAATAAGTCTATACTTCGTGTGGAACCAGAGAAGACTCCCTATAGCCAAAGCAACCATAAGCAAAAAGAAGAAATTGAGAGGCATCAATCTACCAGACTTAAAGCTATACTACAAGGCTATAGTAACCAAAACAGCATGGTACTGCCACAAGAACAGAGACACAGACCAATGGAACAGAACTGAGAACCCAGATATAAAACCGTCCTCATATTGCCATCTAATCTTTGACAAAGCAGACAAAAACATACACTGGAGAAAAGAATCCTTATTCAATAAATGGTGCTGCAATAATTGGATAGTCACATGTAGAAGACTGAAACAGGATGCACACCTCTCACAAAAATCAACTCATGATGGATAACAGACTTAAACCTAAGGCATGAAACAATAAGAATTCTAGAATAAAATGTTGGAAAAACTCTTACAGACATCGGCCTGGGGAAAGAATTTATGAAGACCCCCCAGCAATCACAGCAACAACAAAAATAAATAAATGAGACCTGATCAAATTAAAAAGCTTCTGCACAGCCAGGGAAACTATCATTAGAGTGAATAGACAACCTACAGAATGGGAGAAAATATTTACATGCTACATATCCAATAAAGGGCCTATAACTAGAATCTACATAGAACTCAGGAAAATCAGAAAAAAAAATCAACCCCGTTAAAAAGTGGGCAGAGGACATGGAGAGAAACTTTTCAAAATAAGACAGACTAATGGCCAATAAACATGAAAAAATGGTCAACATCTCTAATCATCAGGGAAATACAAATCAAAACCACAATGAGATATCATTTAACTCCAGTGAGAATGGCTTTTATCAAAAAGTCCCCAAACCAGAAATGTTTACGTGGATAGGAACACTGATACATGTGGATATGGAGAGATAGGAACACTCATGCTGGTGGGACTGCAAACTAGTACAACCTCTGTGGAAAATAGTGTGGAGATACCGCAAAGAGCTAAAAGTAGATCTACCATTTGATCCAGCAATCCCACTACTGGGTATTTACCCAAAAGAAAGAGAGACATTCTATATAAAAGACATCTGCACTTGAGTATTTATAGCAGCACAATTCACAATTGTAAAGATGTGAAAAAAACTCAAGTGTCCATCCATACATGAGTGAATTAATAAAATGTGGTATATGTGTACCACGGAGTTCTACTCAGCCACAAAAAACAATTGTGATCTAGCACCTCTTGTATTATCCTGGATGGAGCTGGAGACCATTCTCCTAAGTGAAGCATCACAAGAGTAAAAGAACAAACACCACATTTATTTACCATTAAATTGGCACTAATTGATTAAAAGTTATGTGTGCTTATGGAAGTAACATTCATCGAGTGTCAAGAAGGTGGGAATGGGTATATTCACACCTAATGGGTGCGGCGCATGCTGTCTGGGGGATGAGCATGCTTGTAGCTCTGACTCGGATGGTGCAAAGGCAATTTATGTAACCAAAGTGTTTGTACCTCCGTAATACTCTAAAAGAAAAAAGAAAAAAATATATAGATTTTCTGATATTGAACAATTTTTCTATTTCTGAGATAAACTCTATTTTCATGTTATCTTTTATAAAAGGTTGGATGTGATGTGCTAACATTTTGTTTAAGATTTTTGCAAATATGTTCTTTGGTAAAATGATTTGGAATATTCCTATATCAAACTATCATTTTTTTAAAATTAAACTTTGGCTAGTCTTATGAAATAAGTCAGAGAATATACTTCCATTTTTTATTTTCTGAAAAAAATTTCACTATGTTGGAAGAAGTTGATAGAATTTGCCTCAAAAGCTATATGAGCTTGTTGATTTCTTTGTACAGAGATTTTAAAACTTCCACTTCAGTATCTTTGATAGTAAAAGGATTGTTTAATATTTCTAATTGTATTTATTGATCAATTTTAATAAGATATTTTTCCAGGATTTTTTTTTGCATTTTATCCAAATTCTCAAATTTAATAGCATGCATTTAATAATACTGCTCTCATTTTGATGTTTTACATATGCTCTATTTTTGATTTTTATTTATAATATTAATACTGTCTTTGCATCTTCTTTTTTCCTCAGTTAATCTCATCAGATGTCTGTATTATTTTAACATTTTCAAGAACCATCCTTTGTTTATCGTCTCTATTATTTATTTCTGTCGTTATCTTTCTTATGTCTTATTATTTCAGTCAGAACATGTTAGATTATGCTATGGAAACAAACGGCTCCAAAATCTGAGTGGTTTGACACAACGAAGGTGTATATTTTGCTCAAGGTACACAGCGAATGTGAGTCAGGAGAGGGCCTCTCGTGTAGTCACTCAGGGATTCAGGAGAGAGGAAGGTGCTTGCTGGGACTTACTTCCTTTCTCAGTCCACTGCACCACTGAAGAAAAGGGTGCGTCAGGGTCTTACTACTGGCAGTTAACATCTTTCACTTGGAAGTGACATCACTTTATTTTTCATTGGCCAGAGAAAGTGTCCTAGTTACCATGTGCTGCCTAAGAAAACTCCCAAAACTTAGTGCCCCAAAAGAACACCGTCATTTATTGTCGTCCTGAATCTGCAGCTTGGGCAGGCTTGCCCGTGGCAGCTCATTCCTGCTCCATGCGTCAGCTGGGGGGAAGCAAGCGCTTACCTAGCTGCTGGTCCTGCTGGCTGGGACTTTTGGCTGGAACACCTCCATGTGGCCTCTGCACATGATGCCTTGACTGCCCCACTGTATGATAGCTGGGTTCCAAGAGTGATCATCTTAAAAGAGCAAGGTGGAGGTGCATGGCATTTTTACCACCCTGTCTCTGAAGTCAGGGAAAACTAACTCCACCATACTCCACCGTATTCTGTTGGCTGACACATCACAAAGACCTACCCAGGCTTGACTGAGGGGGACACAGGACCTCACCTGATGAGAGGATGTCAGCTACATTTGAGATGAGATGTAGGGTGGCCCCGTGTGAGGAAAATACAATCTGCTGTGGTACCTTACCCAGCCATGCCAAATGTCCAGATGCCCGGAAGGAGGATGCATCAATTAGCTTGTGTTGTGTGACAAACCACGCTGAAACTTAACTGATGAGAACAACTGCTCTTATTTAGCTTGCGATTCTGTGGGTCAGCTCTTGATTCTTCTGATCTAGGCTTCCCAAGTTGATTTCTGCTCTCTGCTAGTCATCTGATGTTTCAGTGGTCTGCTGGCAGATTAGTTATTAACCAGGTCACCCAAGGTGGCCTCGTGTCCATGCGTGGCCTCTCGGCAGGCTGTCAGCTGTGACTGTTGGGCAGGGTGATAGGTCCCTGGGCTACGTATCTCCCCTCATGGAGCAAGATTTCCTGAGCTCCTTTGCATGGAGTTCGGGGGGTTCCAAAGAGCAGCAGGGAAGAGGCAAGCCCTACCGCCCAAGCATTTTCGAGTCTTAGCTTGTGTCATGCAGCTGTTGTTAGATTGGCCAAAGGGCGTCACATGGATGGGGCCTGAGTCAGTGTGGGAGAGAATTACACAAGGACATGGATTCAGGGAATGGAATTATTGCAACCAATTTTGCAGATAAAACCATAACAAAGAGGTGAACTATTACAGAAGGTTTAGCAGCCCTAATTATAACCAGACTGTGGTTATAATTACCTACCTTCCCAGCCACTCAATATGTAGTTTATTCCTTCCCTGAGAAAATACACATTTTCCTTTCTCAAGAGAGACAACCCAAAAGTCTTCTCCACTAATGGCAGCAAGCTGGGATCTCTGAGTGAAGGGGACTTTTCTGTTCAGAGGGAACAATGAGCAGTCATTTCCACGTCAAGCCTGGTGTGTCTGCTCTCCATCTGGAGAGCAGTGGGCTAAAAAGACTTGTTACCAACCATCCACCTAACCCCATCCCCCATATGCAAAGGATAGCCACAGTGAGCCCTCCCACTGTCCCCAAAGAAGAATGACACTCATTGTCCCTGGTTCATAGCAAGTCTAAATCCACCTGGACAAGCAGTTTGAGGGTCCCGGGGCCCTGAGGTTGGGGACTGCTTCTTCATTAGACCCTGACTCCCGTCCAGGAAATAGTCCCTTTGTCTGTTGTGTTCTGTGGCCTCTGAATCTTCCCTCTGTGAGGTTCTTCTTTGTTTACCATCCTCTTGACCACATCTGAATTGCGTATTGGGGATATTCCCTTCTGGGGGACTAAGCAGCTTTCTTGGCCCTTTCCCTGCCATAGATGGACAGAGAATGCAAAGTGTTGCTTTTTTAAAGTCTAGAACAGCCATTGTTCAAGTTAGTACCTTTTCTGGAAACAGAGATCTCTCAAAGCTTATTCAACTTCTTGTCTGTTTGATTTCAGTCGTCTCCGTGCCAGTGGCCAGAGCCAGAGTTCTCTGCAAGACGTGCTTCTTGACATGTTTCTCTGCCTGCTCTCCTCATGTCCATCTCTCTCCCTCTTTCAGATTTTGTGTACTTCAAGCCTGTATGGGAAACACACTTTCTTGGTTTGTGCATTTTGTATAGTTGCTAGGATTTACCAGCACGCACTCTTAGTTGGACTGTAACTCTGGGACACCTTTGTCCATTCGGTTTTCCCCGGCAGTGATGGACGTGTCAGACTGCACGTCAACTCCGTGGCCCATGGTCAGTGTTTAGTCCCTTCTAGGATCTGCTAATGAGCCAGCAACTGTTTCTCAGAAGGAGAATAATTATCTGCAGCATCGTTATTAGAAAGCACTTGTTTAGGTGGAAAAGTCAGAGCTTTCAGGAAAATCTGTGAAGACGAACGTGGCTGGTCACCCAAAGGGTGGCCCAGATGGAGGAGGTCAGTGCACAGGCCACGGCATCTGCTGCTTCTGTGTAGCTGCCACCCCTGTGCTTGGGCAGCCGGTGTCTGCTGCGGCCCTGCTCACCAGTGGCCGTAAGCTGGTTGGGAAGAAGAGGACGGAGAGTGAGGACACACAGAGCCAGCCTGGGGCCCTGCGACTGCCCCTTGTCTTGTCTGACTGTGAAAACTTTTGTTGAGGACTTGTTTCATTGTTGCCTTCCAAATCTGCAAATCTGGCACAAATTCCTTTATTTTTATTTTTATTTTTTTTTTCACTGTAACCAAGAGCCATAGAAGGAAGGGGATTCTGGGAAATGGAACAACCAGCAACTCCAAACTGACACCTGAACAACGCAGCTCGACTTTTAAAATTGTTCCTTCCCCGCCAGTCAGCACGTTAGTGCACACTGCAGATGCTGATATGCTCACATTATTCTTTCTAAGTTCACATTATGAGTTCTTTTTTGATGAAAAAGTTATGTAGAATTGTATTTTTATCTTACAAACGTGGTAACGTTTACATTTTTGTTGTGAAATCCTAACTTAAATTATGCTATGATCAAAGACTGTGGGTCTCAATGATACCTCTTGTCTGAAAGCCTTTGCAAGTTGCCTGATACGTTATTCTTATAAATACTCCATGTGCACTTGCGAAGAATATTGTTTGGAATAATGGTTGGATGTGGAATTCTGTATTTTTCAGTTGGGCCAGGCTTACCGATTATGATGTCCACATCTTTGACGTCTTTTTTGTTTGTTTTTATTTTTGTTTTGTGTGCTTGACCTATCGGTAGCAAGATAGAGCGGTGGAAATCATCTGTTCTTGGTAGATTAGTTTATTTTTCTCTCTGTGTAAAGTTTTACTTTGTACACTTTGAGACTATTTTATTAGGTTTACAGATGTTTAAAATTATTATAATTGACTATTTATTCCTTTCATACCTCATGATGAAAAGAAGTATGACTATGTATGTGGATAAGATTAACATTTTTTTTACTACACATACATGAAAATATATGTGTCTCCACGCATACACCTGTAGTCAGATGTGTAAAGTCTGATGTTGTTTCCCTAATAAGCATAGTCGTTTGTGGGACACCTGTGGTACCCCGCTTGCCCCCCAGCCACGCAAAGTCTGTGTCACTGTGCAGGTGAAGAAACCGGCCTGGGGCACGGGGTCCTCACGCTGCGTGCACAGCAGGAAGGGGCCGGCATGGGTTTCTACCTTCAGTCTGTCTGGCTTCAAAGCCCTTCACCGAAATATCTTTTCTGAAAAAGATAGGGAAGAAATGATTTACGTTAGACTGTCCTTTACCATCTAAATGAAAAATAGTACCAACAACAACGCGGAGAAGAATGGAAATACACATAAGCTGTTGCTGCATGGAAAAGCGTTTAAGAAGCAAAGGAGTTGTCACATAATAAATGAAAGTGATGGGTATTTAATAGGCCTAGCAATTAGAAGCTCCAAAATTACCGGAAAATGCATTGAAAATGAAAGGACACAATGTTCGAGGAGACTAATAGAAACCCATTATCATTACAGTAGATGATACCATGGTAAAAATCTCCTTTTTATTTTTTAAAGGTATTTTAGCATATTTCATTTACTATGCATTATATGGTATTTTTTTAATTTAAAAAGGCATTTTTAAAGGTATTTTAGTACATTTTAGTGATATTAAAAGCATTTTAATACATTTCGTTTAGTTTACATTATATGGTCATTTCTTTCCTACAAAGGAAGGGTTAGGATACCTAAAAATAGTTAATTTAGATTAACGATGTTTTTAATGGTTTAGTTTGCTTATTTTAAGCTACTCTGTTTTATTCTCTGAAGTTTGAAAACTCGACTCAGAAGAGTTAGAAGAGAACAGCCGCGAGGCGTGCCTTTCTGGCTTCACCGTCTCCCCATCCACTGGGAACAGTCTGGGGAGGGAGGAGAACCCCGTAATCGCAGATCGGAGGGCATCCTGTTATTTCCTTAGCCTTAAGAAAAACACATGATGCAAACAGCAAGGCTAAGGAAGAACGTAGTTCATAAGCTTATACGTTCTCTAATGAATACTCTTCTGTTTTTTCCTTGACACTCGTGTAAAAGATCCTTTTTTGTGGAGAAGCCTATATTAGAGCTCCTTCAGTATCAGAGTTCAGAAGGCTGATGCACACTAAATTGACGGCCGACCTCTTTCTTGAAGTGTCCTTGTTCTGCAGTGGGCCCAAGTTTTGCAAAGGTTGGGCTCAACAGCCTCGTGAGCAACAGCTGACTGTCTTCAGCTGTTGGCCATCTGGGACTCTGGCTCAGCCGCTGGAGCTGGGGGATGCTGCTGGAAGCTGACGCTCCTCCTCTGGCGTGCAGAATACCTGGCAGCCACGTAGGATGGCATTATGATGTCTTAGGTCCCTTCCTCCCAAACAGTATATTCAAAATTACAGTTTGCAATTGCATTCTCATAATGACACATCCAATTTTTGACCCTAAAAGCTTGTGCTTTTTGTTGTTGTTCTCAGTTTAAAAGAAATTGAAACTTTTTTCTGGGCTCCTAAGAGGATTATGGGACCCAGCAACTGTGCTTACTGTGACTAACAGAGAAGTCACCCTGCAGTCCAGAAAAGCCACTTCTCAGTGATCTAGAGAGAGAGAGAAAGAATAGAGAGATTCCAATATATTCAACCAAAACCAGTATCAAGTCTTAAATGCTGTGCCCATCAAGATGAGTCATTGAGTCTTTGTCTTGTTCACAGATAGATCTTTTCAAAGAGAAGTGCAGCAAAAGCTCCTACAGGTCATTCTGTTTGTCGCCAGCGTCCTAGGAAGAGTACGTCACAATCTTTTGTTCCTTTCGTTACTGATTTTCACTTTAGTCATGCATATTTTTGCACTGATTTTCAGTCTTTCTGGGGAAATAAGAGCCAGTAAAGTCAATGATGGTTTCTCTCCTGCTGGGGTAATGAAAAGCATGAACAGTTATACTAGGAAAACAGCTTTCCTGGTTATTTACTGGTTAGTTTTCTGTCCTCAACTCATTTAGGTCCATTTGAGGAGGTTTAAATGAAATCGGTTTTCATGGCTCCATGTGTGTAGCCATCGTGCCCCCCAATCTGATGTCCTCCGTGACGGGCTCTCACGTCCCGTGCGTGCATTTCTTTGTCATGTCTGAGTGCCGGGAAGTGCGTGCAGCCCGGTGGGAATCTCAGTACCCCTTTGCAATAATTGTAAACAGTGTCTGAGGGTAAGAGTAATAACACAGGCACTTAATCGTGGATAAAAATAGCAATGGAGGGAGAGAATACGAACGTCTCATTTGATCCTCTTGTTTTCTGCCAGTTCTGCAAACACACGTTCTTTGGCCACAGCAAGGGCTGGCTCCACTCGCTTGAGCTTTGCTGCCTGCTGCGTGGCCACAAACCCCACAGGCGGTCCTGGGCTGGAGACCTGGGCAGCCCCCGGCAGCCCTTCCCTGGGCCTCAGTTTTCTCAGCTGTAGAACGGTGCTAATGCTAGTACCTCCTCCGCAGCCCTCAGGTGGTTGTAAGAATTAAAGAGGTTCGTATATGTAAGAGTGCTTAGCACAAAAATAGTGCTGTTAGCATTTACTACTCTTGTTACTGTTGCCTGTTTCTCAGGCATCATTTAACACACACATGATTGCAAAAGAGAAAGGGAGATGCTGAAGTCGGGCGGGCCTGGATGCCAGTTCTTTCCCCTCGACGGCAGCCTGGACTCCATGTGGGATTTTGCTGGATCTGCTCCCTGTGGTTAGTTGCCTGGTGATTGAATGGAGCCGTCTCCAATGTGAAGTTAGAGTTGCTAACCGGACAGAGTGAACCCTGTACCCATCGGTAAGGGTTAGGGGTCCCAGGCGCTAGTATTTGAAAGATGCCTGCTTCCTAAGTCCCAGATTTTACTGTTACCTTTAATATTCCAAAACCTCAGTGGAAGTTTTCATGGTCCCAGCCATGTGGCTGTTTTGATTGAAATGCCTATGGATGTTTCAGTAACTAACACATTTGGGTTAAAGACCTCAAACTGTGTTTCATCCAGTAGTAAAAGCTGTCCCTACCAAGGTTCCAGGGTAACGTTTTGTAGAAAGTAAAGCCTAAATCTATGCTTGTGCAAAGAAACATATACCTATTATATGGTGGTGAAATTATGTAGAATTGAAATAGTGTGCTTTTTTTGTGGCTAGAACGAGATAAATACAAAACGAGTATTTGTGTGCCAAAATACATTTTTAAAAATGCATTAGCAATAGCTAATAATACATGCCCATTTTCTTTTTGCTACTAGAGCCCACGAGAGGTGGAGGAAGGAAAATAGCGAACGTGGCACATGCTTCTGATATTTCCCGCTCTGCCACCTTCCCTGTTCGGTGCTTTCCGACCCCGTTCTGTGAACCTACGATCCTCCTAAGACATTAATTGCCATGCATTAAAATAAAAGCTCATCACTGTAAAGACTGAGATAATTAAAACATTTTTTAAAAAATAAAACACTTCAGATCCATTTGGAAGACCAACTTTCCTAAGGCCACGCCTATTTCCGATCCTCTGATCCAGGCGGTGAAGCTGGTTGTCTTACTTTCTCCTGGCAGTTGTTCTCTTGTATTCACTGCTGAGTAAAATCCATTTCTCCATTTACCAAGGAAAATGTAAATTTGATAGTATAGCTGTTTTGCCTTAATTTAAATGCCCAATATTGGATTATCTCTTTAGGAAAAAAAAATATTTGATATGAAACTTAAATTTTTAAATGTTCAAACTGTTCTACTTTTAAAATCATTTTTGAACCCAATGTATTTTGACATTGACTAATATGGTGACATTTTTAAAAACATAAATCATGGGTATCACAGTGTCTCTAAATTGTAACTTTTCCATATATATATTCTTTCCTCTCCCCAGGAAGTTGAAGACCACGTGGCATTTTTAATAACAGTTCCGACGGCCCTGGCGATTTTCTTTGCTATATTTATCCTCGTCTGCATCGAGTCTGTTTTTAAGAAGCTGCTGCGCCTCTTCTCTTTGGTGATATGGTTGTGTCTCGTGGCCATGGCCTACTTGTTCCTGTGCTTTGGAGGCACCATCTCTGCCTGGGACCAGGTAGGTGTTAACATTTCTTTTGCATTTTCTGTCTGTGCCTTGATTTGTGATGCACTTAGTTCTGTGAACATCTTGGCCCTAAATTGTAAAGAGGAGACATATAACTGAGAAGAAAGTCTTTTAAAAATTTTTTTCTTTTTAAAATTTGCCTGTTTTTAATTGACAAATAATAATTGTATATATTTATGGGGTACAGTGTATATGTATATGTGCACACGTGTATGCATATGTATGTATGTACATGTATAAATGTGTGTACATGCACACATACATGTTTCATATAAGATTCAATCAAGCTAATTAACGTATCTAACACCTCACCTATTTATTTATTTTGGGGGGTGAGAAGGTTTAAAATCTATTCTTTTAGCAAGTTTGAAACATACAATACATTGTTATTAAATATGATCAGTATATTGAGCGATAGTTCACTAAATCTTATTTCTCCTGTCTAACCAAAAGTGAAACGCACCAGACACAGAGAACAAAGTCTTCTGAAATCGTGTGTTCACCTGATACCCATCTTAACCAATCAGTCCCGCTACAGCCAGCGCCCTGGCTGAGGTCTCACGCTGTCGCTTGTTTGGGATAGCCGAGCTTCCATTTGGTCTAGTGTCTGGGTTTGTGTCTCACACCACAGTTTTGACAGCTCAGTTCTCCCGTTCCCTGAGTACCTGGCTAGGTTTCCTGTTATCCCAGATTCTCTCTGGGATCAGAGCCTTCCCATGTTCCTCCTACTCTGCAAAACGGGCGGCTGCCCTTAAATTCTTCGTCTATTACTAGAGCCCTCTACTTACAGACGGATTTCTGTGACACTGATTTTTCTCTCCACACGATCCGATCCCATCAAGAGGATTGCTTCACGTACCTGTTGGGAAAACTACATTCATTCGTTTTGCACCTGCTAAGGCTCTCGTGGTATCACATCTCGAGGACAGTGTAGTCTTACTAAGTTACTAATGGTTTTTCCACAGTGCTGCTGCCGCGTGGGTGGTTCTTCCCAGTGTACCCATCTGACGGCTTGATTAAGTGGTGTGCTGTCCAGCAGACGAGTCTCGGCTGGAGATATATGAGCTATTAGCTTAGAGCTTGTCATCCAGGCTGCAGGGGTTTGAAGCCATCCAAGGAGAGAGTGAATTGAGAAGCCGAGAGGGCCGACACAGTGTTGGTGGGGACATTGGGGCCGTAGGAGGGAAACAGGATCCAGAGAGACAGGGAGAAGCGTGCAAGTGAAGGACAATTGCGGTAGAGGGAGCGGACAGGTGTCGGATGGGCTCAAATGCCATGGCAAGGAACAGAATGTAACTGTGTGCCTTGTCTGGAAAGAGCCCGAAGATGAGATTTCCAGTGGGTTCTGTCAGCAGGTGGCCCTGTGACCTCTGCCAAGCCATCATCCTCTCTGGGCCTCAGTTTCTTCTGCAGAGGGAGAAGGCTGGACTTAGTGAACTCCAGTGACTCAGCCTGGCTCTGAGATGATGCATTCAGTGGGACACAAGAATTGGTGGGTGGCTCCACCTCTCCTTCGTCCCTCTCCCACGCGGGCCCCTCAGAGGGCTGGGCACAAGTGGCCCTGCTCTGGCCAGCCCCTTCCTGCCCTCAGCTCCCGCCTCTTTCCTTTGCACCCTGAGCTGCTGCCCACCCTCCCCTGCCGCCTGCAGTGCCCTCCCGCCTGCACTGCCCGCACGCTGGCGCCCGCTGAGGAGCGTGCTCGCCTGCGGCCCGCTCGTCTGCGGAGAGACTGGTGGTCTCTCCTTGCACCAAGGCCACCTTGTTTTAGCAGTACAGGTTTATAGGAAGACTCACCATCCAACGGCCACGCACCCCCTCCTTGTTCGGCATTTTCTTAGCTTACTTTCCTCACGAATTACAGAATCAATTTGTCACGTGCAATGAAAAGTCCACTTGGATTCTGGATTTAAATTATATCGAATTTCTGAATTTTTGCTTTGAAAGATATTTAAAGCCTAAGAACGAATAAAAGGATGCTGTAAAAAAAAAAAAAATCCAGAGATTTGCTATCTTTTTGTGTTGAGTCTTTCTGTGGAACGACATGGCATGTCTCTCCAAGAATTCTGGTTCTCTTTTATGTCTTTCAAAGAATTGTTTTCTCCTTCATAAAATCTGCAGTAATTTTCCTTAGACCTAGTCTTAGGTGTGTGAAACTTTTTGTTGTTGTTTTGTAAGCCGGATGTTTAAAATTACCTTTTCTAATGGATCAGTGTTGATGCATAAGAATATTGTTTTTATGTTGCTCTGTATCCTGCAGTCGTGGTGGGCTCTTCTGAGTTCTGTGCCTTTAGCTGAGAGTCTCGGTTTATTTGTGTGGATGGTGTGGTCATCTGCAGAGAGTGAGCATTGTCTTTCTCCCCGTCGAATCCTTGGTTTACTCCGTTCTCAGGTAGTGGATTGTTTAACTGCGTTAGCCAGGGCTTCTAATGCAGGGGGGCGTGGTCCAGTGTGAGCGGCATCTGCTGTTTAACTTAGTTGGGACACCTAAGATCCCACCGGTAACACAATGTTCGCTTTGTCATTGTCATTATCTTTAATGGAACTGGTTAATCAGGATAAGGTCCTTCCGTCTGTCTGCGGTGGGTGTCCTTCTTCCCCCGGTTGTAGGCCCGTAGCACAGCCGTCCCAGGCCTCCTGCGCCTCCTCGTCAGGCGACCTCGTCACCGTGCTTGAGATTTTCCGTAGAACTTCAGGCGGTCGTTAGCACCTCAGGTCACAGTGCACACCCCCTCTGTTCATCGATTGCCTCCCCGACTGGAGCACACACTTCCAGGCAGGGATGTGACTGTCTTTTCCGTGTCCCATCCTGGCCTCCGGGAGAACGTGTCCCACTGCCGGCAGCCTGCAGCTCCTACTTTGTGTGTTCATTAATGGACGACTGTATGTTTTCATCTCCAGGTGTGCTGCTGCTGTTCATCTGCACCTGCTCCCTTTTTGCCTATTTTTGGTTTTATACCATGCATTTTGGTTGTGCTGATGCTGTCCACCTGCTTTTAAACATCTCGACGTATCTTAAACATGCTTATTTTATGGTCATTTTGCTTCTGTTTCTCAAGACTGATTTCCTGTAGGTGTTGAATTTCTTGGCCAACTTTCCTTGTATTCATTCTCTCTGCGTACCTTGATGTTTTTGTTTTCAAGCTCATCTTGAATTGGAATTGTTTTTAACCTCTGCCCCCACAGGTATGCTCAGCCGTCCTGTGGTTTCTTTCCCGTGCTGCTGGGCCCTTGGTGGGACTAGTGTGCATGTGGGACTCAGCCTGGCTTCCCCATGTGACATTGCAGGTTAGGTGGCCAGCCCAGCCTGTGACCTGGGGATGGTCCTGGGAGGAGCCCAGCTGTGTCTGCTTGTTGCTCTCGCCCCGGGCATGATGCTTGGGAAAGACCACGGCAGGACTCAGTAGTTGCAGCTGTTTTTGGCCACTATTCCTGAGCTGGGAGCTTTGGCAGAGTATCTGCTTCACACTATGGGCCTGCTCACACCCTCGCCAGAAGAGGGACACTGTGAGCCCCGTTCCTCCCCTGGAATTTGAGATGCTGCCCAACACTCCTAGCTGCCCCTGTCCATTCCATGGGAATAGGGATTTACGATGCAGTTATTGTGCCATATTAAGCAAATGTCTACCACTTGGCATCTTTTAATGTAGGCCACAGATGTAGGCCCCTCGATGACCTCCAGAGATGTTACCATAGGTTCACCGTGCTTAAGAAAGTGGGATACTTTCAATATTCTTTGGAATACGATAGCTCCCAACTGAAGATGGTTAAATTAGCAAATTGTCACACAGTGGTGCAGGAGTGAGCCAGCTGTGCATTAGAGGGAGCAGTCCACACGAGGCCACCCTCGCTGCTGACACCACTGGCAAGTTCAGGGGTTCTCGAGATTCATTCCTGAGGTTGGATGATCTCCTGGAAGTACTCACAGAACTCATGAAAGCTGTGATAACTATGATCATGGGTTGTTGTTGGGAAGAGTACAACAGCCAAGGGAAGAGTCCAGGGAAAGTGCCCGCGGTGGAGCTCCTGTTGTCCTCTCTCTGTGCGTCACAGCGCTGCTCTCCCGTGGCGATGTGTGAGAATAAGCATGGAGAACTGCCTACTGCAGCAGCTCAGCTGTGCCTTCGATGGCCAGAGCCTCTGCTGGAGCTCGATCGCATCCTGCCTGCGTGGCTGACCTTTAGTCTCCAGGCTTTTGGAGGTAAGGTTGACATTTTTATTCTCCAGGCCCTCTGGAGGTAGCACTGATAGCTCCCGTTGTGAATCCATTTAGACTGTCCAGTGGCCAAAGCCCCCAGACAAATAAAGACACTCTAATCAGGCAGGACATTCCAAGGGCCTGGCTCACCTCCCCGTAGCTGACGGCAAGGCCAGACCTCCCATAAAGTTAAGTCTTCACTGCACAGTGACTTGAGTGTAGCTGCTAGTCATCAACATTTCCAGCGTAGGACACAGGGATAGGCAGCAGCACGTGTCTGGTCTGGGCCCGTGTGAGGCTCCGTTCTGAGCGCCTTGCCTGCATAACCCTGTTTATTGCCTGCACTGCTCCACGAGCTGGGCACCATCCACGCAGAAGGTGGACGCTGTGCAGAAACAACGTGCAAGGAACAAAGGCACAGGAAGGTGGAGTACCCTGCGCTCAGCCAAGCTGCTGGAGAGTCAGAGACTTGAATCCTCGGGATGCCAGCTCTTACTCAGGAGACCGGTGAGTCTCAACGGGGAGCGATTTCACCCCCAAGGGACATTGGGCCCTATCTGGAAACAACTTTGATTTGTCATAGCTTTGATGGGTGTGGGAAAGTGCTATTGTCATTTAGTGGGCAGAAGCCAAGGATGGTGCTAAATATCCCACAATGCACAGGACAGCCCCTGGCCCAAAGGATGCTGCAGCGCTCTCCATGTCAGGAGTGCTGAGTCTGAGAAACCCTGTGTGACACAACACTGCTCCTCAGGGATGATTTTAAATCAGCGACTCTTAAACCCGTAGTCAGTGGAATTGTGTGGAGTTGCCGTGGCACAACGTAAGAGGGGTGTTGGCAGCTTGGGTCAGCCACAGGAGCCGTTGTTCAGTGTGTGACCCTGAGAGAGTACAGACAGGTACAAGGGTGGCAGGCTGGGGTTGGCCAACAATCTGGTTTGGAAGAAGTAACTGGGGAAATAGGGAAAATGGAGGAAAGGAGGGAAAAAAAGCCTTCAAGAGATTTGCCCTCACATGCTTTGACTGTGTATGGGGCTTCCCGGCACCGTGATTTTAGTTCCGCACAAGCCAGCCCTGTCCTGAAGGTCCCTTCTCCTCCTTACTGCCAGCATGCCAACCCACTGATCTTTGTCTCACATAGCTGACTCCTGAATGGAAAATATTTTACAAGGACACCTAGGTGATTCTTCCAAAAGCTCTGAATGAAGTCTGAGCAGTAAATGCCAGAGTTTGGGGCTCCGGGTGATTAGTGGCCATGTTTGCATTTTCCCTGAAGTCTTTTCTGCATGTTCCCTGCCTGGTCCGTTCTGTGGAATGCTGTCTGTGGGTGCTTCCCCTTCCCCTCCGATAAAGCTGTTAGAGAGGCTGAGAGGTTGATGCTGTAGCTGTACTTTTTCTTGTTTTTTCTGAATAGTTTTAAAAAACACGAACAATTTTGGACTCAATATTAGCAGGAGAGTGTATAACGTGTTTCTCTGTCCTGTTTGGTCCAGTCAATGGGATAATTTTTGTTCTCAAGAAATCAGTGGCAATGCCTACGGGACGTGTCTCTGCCTCTTCTGCCCAGCTCAGTTACACGACACAGCAACGACCTCTACCTAGGATTGCCCGGGGCCAGCCAGTCCGACCAGGGGGACCTGCAATTAGAGAATGGATGCCTTTGTCGGAGGCATGTCACTTACTTCAAAGTAGCCCTTTGTTGCATGGGTAGACGTTGTATCCTTATCTTAGGGCTGCTGTGACAAAGTACCTTCTAAGTTGTGTTCCATGGCTGAACCAGCGAAATGCATCGTCTCACAGCTCTGGAGGCCAGAGGTGTGTGCTTGCGGTGTTGGCAGGGCCGTGCCCTCACTGAAGGCTCCAGGGTGGAATCGCTGCCTGCTGTCCAGCTTTGGCGTCGCTGGCAGGCTTTGGCGTTCCTTGGCTTATAGATTCATCACTCAGATCTCTGGCCCTGTCTACACACGGTGTGCTCCCTGTGTGTCTCCTCTGTGTCTCTGTCTTCTTACAAGGACTCCAGTCACACTGGATGAGGGTCCACCCTAATGGCCTCGTCTTAACTTGATTTCCTCTGCAAAGACCCTATTTCCAAATAAGACCACAGGCACAAGTACCAGGGTTTAGGACTTGAACCTATCTTTTGAGGACACAGTTCAACTGACAGGTGGCATTTCGCTAGAAGACATGCTATCCCCTAAGCAGATGCCCTCTTATGGCAGGACGGCTACTTCCGTCTCGTGGCTTCTTGTTCTGAGTCTCACTCTCCCCTCTTAGATCTGACGCATGCTCTTGGTGTTGACCTTACTTCATATCCAAATGCACCTTGGAACTCAGTGTGGGCCGTGAAGGGTTTGAGGCTTTTTCAAACCCGTATGTATCAGGAATTAGAGACAGTCTTGTGTGTGAAAGTCACGTGGAAATGGATCCACGCTCATGACTACAAAGAAAAAATGACCCGCCCAGTCATACTGCTGTGTAGATAAATAAACAGAGTGTTACCAAGTGTGTGCGTGTGTCAGGGAGCGAATGTTGGTTTCCCTCTGCCTGTCCAACAGTGGGAGCGATTCTTTTTGGTCCATGCATTCATGACATCAAGAAAGTCCTTCTTGCCTGAAATAAATATTTTAAATATCTTTGGTTCACTTTGTGAAGCCTAAGCTTTTAAGTGATGTTTTATTGAAAGAATTTCTGGCAAGAATAAATCCATTTCATCCCAGGTGGTAATTAGTGACTTAGGACCCTCCTTCTGAGAGGATTTGCGGAGGTGAGAATGTCATTTGGAGGGTGGTGAGCAGGGGCGTGTCGCCGGCAGGCTCAGTTGCCTGCAGCAGCTGCTGCCCGTGCGTGAGCGCAGGGCCCAGTCACGGCGGCCGGGCGCAGGTGGGAGAGCTGAGCCAGTGCCTCTGACGCTGGCTTTCTGCATTTCCCTCCTACTAAGAGCTCACTGAATAGAGCTAAATAAGAACCTCCATCCCCGACAACCCCACTTCAGCCTTGGCAGGGAGACCATGCTGAAGTTATTGTACGGATTTGTTAAATTGCCACCGACTCAAAAGGCTAACATTTTGCTCCAGGAAGAAGAGACTTTCTTTGTCCTGTTCCCTAAAAGGATGTCAGACATTCAGCATGTGCATGTATGTGCTTTCCGAGTGAAATAGGACAACAGTGGGCAGACTTTTTTTTTTAAATTGAAAATGGGCGAAAATGAAGGAAAATAAAGGCCTCTTATAACCTTGGAAGTGGCGCAGAATCCGTTTGCTTTCCCGTTAGGGCAGCGGGTTGCAATGCTGCAAGGGCGTGTTTCCCGCTGGAAGACCCGAGCAGCGTGAGCGAAGGCAGAGACGGGGACCTGCAGCACCTGTCCTTGGCTGCCTGAGAAACCCTCCTCTGTGCCCTCGCGCCCCAGGGGATTTCCCGGGGGGGGGGGGCGCGTTTTGGACTTAATATGAAGAGGCACCCACCTGAGAAAAATTAAAAAGTAGTTAAAAGATGTTTCAATTAACAGTAAGAGGAGAGTGTTTTGTGCGCTGTTTTTTTGCAACAAAGCCCATGCTGGTGAGACCTGTGAGTTAGCGCTGGGCCCGCGCAGGTTCATGGTGAGAACACACGCCTTTCTGCCGCATGGGGCAGAGGCAGCGTCTCCGACGTCTCCCTGCCCTGCCACCGTCCCTGCCCAGCCAGAGTGTCGTGTGCATCGCGCGGGCCGTGCATGGAGCCGCGGAAGCCCCAGGACCTTCCTGTAGGCCTCCTCAGATGTGGTCTTGCTGAGAGACCAGCCTGTCGGTGTTTCTGGAACTGTCTCTCTGCTTGTTGTCATTCTCCCTCCTGTGCTTTGTTGAAGAGGAGCACAGGCCCCGGTCCAGGAGGTATCTGGCCATCACACAGGTTTTGCCGTTCTTCCCTCTGTCCTTTTGTGTCCCAGCCCCGCTGCCCAGGTGCATTTTAAAGACTGCGTGGCCTTGGGGGCGTTTTGGTTGCTGCTGCGTTCCCAGTGCACAGCACACATAGCGACCACACCGCACGTAATTGTGGAAATGAGTGTACAAATAGTGTATCCGTCCCCTGGCCTCTACTGCCGTGGAGTGACAGAAAACACTCCCGAGGTCCTCCACGTACCAGGCATCATGCATAACTTATTGGAACTGCGCAGCTCTATGAGGTTGTTAGCACTATTATTACTTGCATTTTGCTGCTGAGAAAACTGAAGCCCAGAGGAGTCAAGTAACTTCCCCAAAGTCATACAGCTAGGAAGAGAAGCAAAATTCGACCTTAGCATTTTGACACCATCACCCATGATCTCCGTGGGTGACTGGGCTGTTCCTCCCCTGTTGTGCCTTGGCAAATGGCAGGTTATTGTGTGACACAGAAGGGACACATTTACATATCTGGATTGTTCTATCTGAACCACTTTTGGGTTAGATGCTATTTGGAAAAACTTCACGGGGAGGGAGCTATTTCTTCAGAGGCCAAAAATTTGGTACTATTGCTGCTATAATTGCTAGCCGATATTCCCGTTAGGAGGCGTTTCCACTCCTCAGATGAATCAGTAAGAGAAATGGGACGTATTTGATCCAAGGAACAACAGCCCACCTATGTGTTAGGCAGCACTATCGTTTGGGCATCGGCTGTTGCTTTTATACTGAAACTGAGTTCCACTTTCTTCTTATACGTAGATTACTTATCATTTCACCCCTTCGTGCTGGTTTTCTCACCGTGGGTCTGTCTTAGCTGCTATATGCCCATTCTTCTCTATAGGGAAAGCCCATCAGACACAAAGGGCACTGGGAAAGCGTTCGCTGGGTGCTGGCCCACGGCTCAGGGCACGATCACCAGCCTCCCTTGCACTGTGCCTGCTGGGGGTGCTGTCTGTGCCCTCACTTGAAGCCTGCACAGGACTGGTCACTGTCACAGGAACCCTGGTCCTGCGTGCACGGCTGTCAGGGCATCTGAAAGAGCTTCCGGGGAAGTCAGTGTGATGGCTAAAGAAAGACGCACGACTGTGGTCTGGAATTTGTACTGTTTTCCTGAAAGAGCTGGAATTTTACAAGGGAAGGAAAATGTTCTCTGGGCTTCCCAAACATCTCGTCTTGACTGACTTTAAATGGAGACATTCTTGGTGGTGGTTTTCTCAGGGCTTCCTGCCTTGTTTCCCTTGTGTCGGCTGTAGAATTCCAGCTACTTTAGCATTGAACTTCGGATGCCTTTGTTCTATCCCAAGAAACGTGCGTAAGAGCACTGGTGACTAATGCAGCTCCAGGGTCGGGCTGCGTGTGTGCGCATGTGGCGTGGAAGGGAGCCGCTGGAATGAAAGAGCGAATTCCAAACTACAGGCTGGAGCAGCAAGTTCTCAGGGAAAAATAAATCCAGAGTTTAAATTATTTCCTATTAAAGGTTGCTAAGCAACACTTCACTAAACTTCTTCAGTATTCTGTACCTCGAATTTCTTTTTCTCAGCAGCCGCTAATATTATCCTCTCTCAACTCCTAAAACGAGGAGCACAGTGCACACCTCCAGACCCAGCAGAGACATCTGCGTGGGGGAGACACACAGGGAGCTTTCAGATTCGCGGTGAATAAATATCGGGGAAAACAGCTGAACACTTTATTTTATGTCATTACCCTGTTATTTTTCCTTCCATTCTATGTGTGAAGACCTTTGTTAACGTATATTTCTCCTTTCGACTGTGATTTTCTTATTTGTACGCTAGGTAAGGGTATTAACAGACGCTATGGGTTTTGTTTAGGTCATTGTTTGCGTCGTCAGCTGTATGGCAGCTCCCCAGGCTGGGCCTTGGTGCCGTCGTGTTCCGACCTCCGCGCCCCGGCGCAGCCCGCGGACGGGCATGTGCAGCCGGAGGGAGGGGGGCGTGGCAGAGGCCCCGGGGAAGGTGCGGGAGAGCTGAGGTGAAGAGGTCCCACCTGCCTGAAGAATGTCTGTGTGATACGTTAGGCGCTGTTGTGTCCAAACAGAGTCCGCCTTCTGTCTGTTTTGTCCAAAGATTTGTGCCTCTGAACAGGGGCTTAGCCAGAATGCAACATGTCCCTGAGATGACAGGTGAACACGCGGCTCCGTCGTTTACTTTTTAGAACTTTTGGTCTTGTCTTCATCTGTTTGTACTGCTATCACAAAATACCACGGACTGGGTGATTTATAAACAATGGATATTTATTTCTGGCATTTCTGGAGGCTGGAGAGTCCAAGGTGCACAGGCAGATTTGGTGCCTGGTGAGGGCTGCTCCCTGATCCCAAGACGGCGTCTCGCTGCTGCGTCCTCACAGGGCAGAGGGTGGAAGGGCGGGAAGGGAGCGAATCTGTGTCCTCGGAAGATGGGCAGCTCTCTGAAGGCTCTTTTATAAGGGAATTAATCTTGTTTATGCAGGTGGAGTCCTCAGGGCCTACTCACGTCTTAAAAGCCTCCCCTCTTAATATTGTTGCACTGGGGATTAAGTTTCAACTTGAATTTGAAGGGGACACAGATGTTCAAACCATAGCACCCATGGAGGGGAGTTTGTGAGTTTGTAGCTGTTTCTGGATCTTACTACACCACCGCGAGCACAGAGACCTGGCATTTCTCTCTGCTCTTGGAACATGCCTGGATCTCTGTGTGGAGACCCTGAGCTGCAGGACCTGCTGCCTCCCTGTGTGATGGGTTTGAAGTCATGACGGCTCCTGACTTCTCTAATGATTGCAGCCCCGACGATGCAGGGACGAAGATGGGAACTCACCAGGAGCATGGCTCAGCAGGGAAGAGCTTCCTCAAGAGTGCTGATGGAGCTAGGACACTGTGTGAGTGCTGTGGGCTGCCTGGTGGTGGCTCACCACGGTGATTGCGTCCTAGAGCTGGCTTAGAAAACCAGAAATTGCCTCACACTTCTGGAGGCCAGGAGTCTGAAATCAAGGCACAGGGCTGTGCTCTCTCTGAAATCGTGGGGAATCCTTCTTTCACACTTTCTAACTTTTTGTGGTTTGCTGACATTGTTGGAACCTTGCAGCTGCATCGGTCTAATCTCTGCCTCCGTCATCACATGTGCTCTTCCTGTGCGACTCTGTCTTTACCTGGTCGTCTTCTTATAGGGACACCAGTCATATTGGACAGGGCCCTACCCCACACCACTGTGATCTCAACCTAACTAACATCTATAACAACCCTATTTCCAAATAAGGCCACATTCTGAGGTCCTGGGAGTTAGGGCTTCAACATACCTTTTTTTGGGGGGGACGAGTTGGAGGGGACACAATCGTACCAGTAACAAGTTCCAAGAAAGGAGCTGAGATGATGTGAATTGTGGGGATCTTATTTCTACTTTTTCATTTACTTGGAAGTGATCAAAGGCTCAGTGGACCTACTCACATCTAGACCTAGTCCATGTGCAGAGTCCACTCTGTGTGATGTGGGTCCCCACACAAAGTGCAAGCGTGGAGCCCCTTGTTCAAAAATTATTCAGCATTTCAAAACAGTGACAACAACACAGCATGGAACCGAAGGTGGGCCCTGCTATTCCTGGGCCCTGTGGGGCTGCACAGGCTGCACCCCAGGCAGCCGGCCCTGTCTGTCTGCTGTAATGCGGGCTGGGGGATGGGTGGGGAGCTGAAAGGTGATTTGAGTTTTGAAGGTTTTAAGTTTGAACTGCTGGTAGCAGGTTGATGAAAATCTGAGGACCACTTGATTTTTTTGTCCCATGGCTTTGCCTCAGGGAAGAAATTCACATTGGCAGGAGGGCATGCTCAGGCATCTGAAATAGAGGGAGTGCTCCACACCTCAGAGAGAGTCAGGGAGAAAGGAGATGGGAAAATAAGATAGAATTTTAAAGTGTCTGATTATTTCTGCTAGAGAGAGAAGAACAAAAAACAAAAACTGTCTTAACCTGTGGGCAGAATCTTTTTGCCAAATAAATGTCTTGGCTCTGCTACTCATAATTTATGATTGCTTTTGTTCACTTGTTTAAATTCAGCTTTTACCTTAAGAGAAGCTTTTTAGTTCCTGAGAGTTCATTAATATATACCACTCTATATGCTATTACAAATTGTGTTAAATTTAATTATTTTGAAATAAGCTGATTTTAGCAGTTTTATCATCCACTAAATTCAGAGTGGAGATTAATAAGTATTCTTTTAAAACCAGTGATGTGATCATTCCATCCCAAAGTAGATAGTGTTTTTTATGTCCACATCCAAACATGATGAAGTAATAGAGACCTGGTGTACCTTCCCACCCTAAACAGCTCAAAAACAGGGGCAGAATATATGAAATAAGATACTGGTGAAAGGATACTATAGGAAATGGACCTTCTGAGAAAGGAAACAAAAGAAGTGGGCTCTAGGATTGCCCAGCTTCCTTCCCTGAAAGAGTCTCTGGGCTGCAACAAAGGGAAGGGACCCAGAGAGAGCCCAGCAATTTCACTGAGTCGTGGCAATGTAGTGCTGAGTTTGGGAAGGCAAAGGCATTGGAATTCTCGCGACAGCATTTCAAAGAGGTGAGAGGAGAGAGCTGCGGAAAGAAGGAGCTCACTTCAGAGACTGGTGGAGGGTTCCACCAGTTCTTCAGCAGAACACGGATTAGCACGTCTAGGACGAACCTACCAAGGTCAGAGAAGGAACCTCCAGGAAAGAGCAGGTGAAATAACTCCTGGAACTCAAACAGAGCCTGAAAGAGCAAGTACAGTGACAAAGTGGGGAGACATTCCCTAGTGATAGGGAATCGGTACATCAGGAGGACTTAACAGTTTCAAATACACGTGCCCCTAGGAAGAGAGATTCAAAATACATGGCACAAGAATCCACTTGTTTATTCAGAGATTCCAATGCCCTTATCTCAATAACTGATGGGACAACAAGAAATTAATAAGGATATAGGAGATTTGAAAAGTACTACCATATAAGTTGACCTAATTCTTATTTCTAGACTACTCCACCCAACAATGCAGAATATGTATTATTCCAAATGTACATGAAACATTTACCAAGATAGACCATATTCTGGGCCATAAAAGTGTCACTAAGTACAAAAAGATTGTTATAAAAAGTATGTCCTTTGGCATAATGGACTTAAATTAGACATCAATGACATAAAGAAATCTGAAAATCAATAAATAATTGGAAGCTAAACAACACAATTCTAAATAACTCATGAGTCCAAGAAGAAGTTACAAGGGAAATTAGAAAATATATTGAACTCAATGAAATGAAAACGTGATGTATCGCAATTTGTGAGATGCATCTACAGTAGTGCAGAGAGGGAAATAGATAACATTAAATGTTTATACTGAAGAAAAAGAAACAATTCTAGTCAGTAACTTAAGCTTCCACCTTGAGAAAACAGAAAAAGAAGTGAGAAGTGTCAGAATAAAGGAAATCAAAAGGAGCAGAAAACAGTGAAATTGTAAATAGAAAAACAATAATCAATGAACAAAAACTGGTTCTTTGAGATTAATAAAATTGATAAATTTCTAACCAGACTGATTGGGAATAAAGATAGAAGATAAAGTTACCAATATTAGGAATATGAGGGGTTATCATTATAGTCCCTACAGACTGTAATGGAATAATAAAGAAATATTATGAAGAACTTTATCCAGTTCATGTCACAGTATAGATAAAATGGACAAATTCCTTTAAAAGCAAACTAGTAAAGCTCATTCAGGAAGAAATAAATAACCTGAATAGCCTTATAGGTATAAAATAATTTGAATTGGTAATTAAATATCATCCCACAACAAAAGCTCCAGGCCCAAATAGTTTCCCTTGTGAATGATAACAAAATTTAAGGACTTAAAAGCCCCAGTGCTACAGAAGTTCTTCTACAAAATAGAACAGGATACATTTCCCAGCTTGTGTCATGAGGCCACGAAAACCAAAGACATTCCAAAGAAAGAAAACTATAGACCACTATCTTTCATTAACATAGACACAAAAATTCTGAACAAAATTTTAATCCAAATTTATTAACAAATACAATCCAGCAACAGATACACACACACACGTGTGTGTGTATATATGTGTGTGTGTATATACATATATATACATATAAAGGATAATATAACATGAACCAATGGAATTTGTCTCAAGAATACAAAAATAGGTTTAATAGTAAAAAATCAACTTATGTTAACACTGGTTTTGATAGGTAACACTGTGTGTCATCATTTCATCAGATACCAAAGAGGCATTTGACGAAATTCAACACCTATTCATGCAACTGTCTCTCATAAATCTAGGAAGAGAAAGAGCTGCCTCAGATGATACCGGGCTATTACAAAGCAGTGACATCATATTTAATAGTGAAAGACTGAATGCTGTCACCTAAGATTGGGAATAAAATAAAGATTGCCACTGTCACTTCTTCTCTTCAGCATTGTCCTGGACATCCTAACTAGTACAAAAAGCAATAAAATTAATAAAAGATTGGGAAATAAGAAGCTAAGCTGTCTTTATCTGCCTGTGTGTACATTGTCCATGATGGTAGGCACTACACGTGGCTAGTGAGCACTTCAAATGTGGCTATTTCAAATTGAATTTTTCTCTAAGACACTGATGTTTAAAGACAAAGTGTGAAAAGAAAAAGAATGTAAACTATTTCATTATTATTTTTTTGCTCATTATATGATGAAATGAAATAATTACACTTAATTTTGTCTACTTTTAACGTGGATGCTAGAAAATTTAAAATTATGCATGTAGCTTGAATTATATTTGTATTGGACTGTATTTGTCTATGTTGAAAATCTTGTGGAACCTTAAAAAAGCTATAGAACTAATAAATGTATTTAGTAAAGTTGCAGTTTATAAGGTGGAGAGGCAGAAATAAATTGTATTCTTATATGTTAGAATCATCCAATAAGATATTTTAAAAAATACTATTTAGCATCAAAAATATGAAATTCTTAGTAAATTTTAATATATCTGTACAATTCTACACAAAAAACTATAAAACACTGTTAAGAGAAATTAAAGAGCTAAATAACTGGAGAGATAGAGTCTGTCTATGGAGCCAAAAACTCAACCTGGAGATGTCGATTCTCCCCCAATTCACCAACAAGAGATTCAGTGCGATCTCACAGGCCCAGCCAGCAGTTTTGTAGAAAGTAACAAGCTGGTTCTAAACTATAAGTGGAAATGCACAGTACCGGGAATAGCCAAAACTAACGTGAAAAAGCAGAACATGGAGATCTTACCATGCCAGTCAGATTCCATGATTTATTATAAAACTATGGTAATCAAGATAGTAAATTGGTGTAAAAACAGACCTTTAGGCCAATGGGTTACACTAGACTGTCCAGATAGAGTAGCATACGTATAAGGTCAATTTATATTTGACAGTGTTCCAAGTCAATTCAGTGGAGAAAGTATAAGCTTATCAGGAATAGCTGCTGAAAAAATTGGTTAGCCTTGTGTAGAAAATAAACATCCACCGTTACCTCACACAATATATAAAAGTTAACACGAAATGGATCATGGATATAAATGTTAGATCTGAAACTATTAAACATCAGTATGAAAACATGAGGGAAACCCTCTGTACTCTTGCATTAAAAAATGATTTCTTAAGTATTAACACACAAAAAATGTGAACTATAAAAAGCTCTGATAAATAGGATTTTATTAAAATCATTTTGATTTGACCAAAATTAAACACTTTTGCAATTCAAAGGTATTGTTATGAAAATGGAAATGCAAGCTGCAGGCAGGGAAAAATAATAATTACAAAACATATACCTGACCAAGGATTTGTGCTTAGGGTATATAGAACAGACAGACAGCTTAATCGAAAGAGGACAAATAACACAACAAAAAACTAGCAAAACCTTCAAAAAATACTTCACCATAGAAGACAGATGACAGATATTCGCATGAAAATATACTCAGTGTTGTTAGCCATTAGGGAAATGCAAACTCAGAGCCTAAGGAGATCCCACCACACACCCACCAGATTTGCCAAAGGTGCAAAGCTGATTGTATGAAATGTTGGTGAGGACAGAGAGACATGGGGACAGTGGCACAAGGACACTCTTGGGGGTGATGGCTATGCTCATCACCCTGATTGTAGTGATAGTTTCACATGTATTTACATACATCAAAATGCATCAAATTGTACGCTTTACATACATGCAGTTTATCATCTATCAGTTTACCTCAATAAGAGTATTAAAATAGTGCCTAGTGTTTTGTAGCATGCAAAGAATGTCCATATCCTCCATGCATGTCATCAACAGGGGGGTGTTACTCACATTGTAAACATGAAACAGAACAGCAAAACTGAGATACAAAATGAGATTTGCCCCCCCCCAAGTCAGACTCCAGTGGGGCAAAGGCAATACATGTAACCTAAACATTTGTACCGCTGTAATGTGCTGAAATAAAAAAAAATCATAAAAAACTATAATGTCAAAAGGAAAAGTCTTAAAAGATGTATTGCAGCATGATATCCTTTTTATAAAGATAAAAAATCTAATATATACATACATAAAATACTTTTAGGAAAATAATTACAATAAAACTATTAATAAGGCAAGGGAATGATAAAACAGTATTGCTACACCATGATACTTTTGTTGAAAGATTAAAAATCTAAAATTAACATATGCTATATAACATTTTTAGAGAAAAACATGAACTGCATATTATGTATACAAATTTTAGAAAAGAATTATTTAAAAAGTCAAGAGAATGGTGAAAACAGAACTTCTGATTTCAGTTACCTCATTTGGGAAACCAGGGGGCTGCATGTAGGTTATTGCCAAAGTCCTGCCTTTTGTTTTTGGTGGTATTCTCAAGAATGCTTATTTGTTATTATAAAAGTAGTAAATCATATAACTAGCCGAATAAAAGTGAGCCACGTATGGTCCAAAAGCAGAATGAGATTTGGTGGCTTGCTAAGAGCATGTGTAGGTGCAGGGCTGGAGCCCACTGTTCCTTCCTTCTTTCCTGTCAGAGGTGCCGACACCCGAACTCCTGGCCTCACCCGCTCCTTGCCTTCATGATGGCTAAGAGAAATGAGGGACCCTGGAGCGCAATAAACTTACTGAGGTGTTGTTCTAAGGGAAAGGCCATGTTTCTGTTTTTATCAAGTCTACTAAAGGAGGAGATGATTCCTTGGGAGAAAACTTACTACCTATTACGTTTTTATTAAAGATTGGCAGATCAATTGCTGAGTGAGTCATTGAAAATTCAGTCTCTGTTCAGCATCTTCTAAAATAACTTTTAAAAAAAGTGTACATGGTGCATTCACACACACACACATGTACACGCAATGCCTATGTCACCAAGTTGTATTTCCTTAATGCTCTCAAAATGCAAACTTTTATCACAGTTTTTACCTCCTAAGGGAGGACGTAGCTAAAGAAACAAAAATTCTAAGAAGCGTAAAAGCACAGAATGCGTTACTCTAAAAATTACGGAGCAATTAGATAAACTTTTGTTTTTGCAGACACATGAGCCTAATTCCTTGTGGAAGGGAAGCAAATGGAAGATTTACTTTAATAAACCAAATAAAAAATAAAATTGAACTGATCATGTTGGCCCAGATATAGATAAATAGATTAAAGGAACAGAATGGAGAACTCAAAAAGCGACCTGTTTCATGTGGCAGAGGTGAATTTGATACATAGCAGGGGTCAGAAGAAGTAATCAATGAGTGAAAAAAATGAATAAATTAACAAAAGAAAAAACTGGCTCTCTAATGGAAAAAATCAGATTCCTACCTCATGTCATATAAAAATACTAGGTGGATTAAAATCATTAAGGTTTTCATAATTATACAGAAAAATCTTTTCATTGCATCAGTGTTTCTTAAATAAGCATGAATAGCAAAAATTTTTTTTTTCAAAAAATTAAAGACAATTTAAAAAATAACTGTAAAAGGAAAGACCCATCGTAATCATCCCAACGAGTTCCATGTCTCTGCAGCTCCTCAGCAGACTCGCGTGCACACACAGGGGCTTGGAGAAGCTCTACCTGCTTGTCCATTACGGGAAGGCAGAGGAAGGGAATCGCCGAAATGGGATCAGCTGGGACCCAGATAAATCAATTCCAGTATTTCCCTTCAGTGAAACACCAAATAAGAGTCAAATGAATAAAGTCAATCTACATATATCAGAACGTATCAGAATAAGTCATATATTGTTTTTAAGCAGGGGGTGAGGTTTAATGGCAAATAGTGTGGTGCACACAAGGAGACGTGGTCTGCGTTCACTGCATGGAATTCCAGTCTGCTTTGAAGAAGGTGAAATTCAGAGTCTAGAAAAGAAAATGGATACTTCTTTCCTTCTCGAAAATTCGCAGCTAACCCCAGCCAAGTAGGGCAGCATACGGACTCTGCGTGCTCTACGGATGTGCTCACAAACTAAGTACTGTCATAAACTAAACTCAGAAATGTGCCTTTGTAATTGGGAGCATATCTACCTGGGGGCTTCCAGTGTGGCATCTGTGAGCTTCCGTCTGGTGTTTTGTGGGCGTCGCAGAGAGGAGACGAGACCCTTAGGCCATGCAAGGTGGAAGTGGGACCCTACAAAGCATGTCTCCCACATTGTGCTTCTACAGGGTCCGTTGTCTCAGCCAGGATTCCCTTGGCGTTTGTCCTGTGGGGGGCCTGCATGGGTCCAGCATCTCTTTTCTAGCTTTACCAGGATAATCTGACTGTGGTGAATCAATTTACTTTCATCCAGAATGCCAATTTATGTTTTGATTGCTATTAAGAGAATGCTCCTGTCTGCTAACCAGGTTTCCTTCTTCCTGGGAAACCTATTCAGTTGGGTGTGTGTGGAGGGTCAGACCAGAGCACAGGGCATCGGGAACTCTCCTTGGGCATTTTATTCAGGTTGCAGCAGAGTCCAGGAGTATCACTGTTGCACCATGAGGTCCTGTTTTGGGCAGGTTACGTCGGGCAGCACTCTTGGGCTACCTTACATGGAAGTACTGCGGGATCTATATCACTGCCTCTCTCTCATTCTCAACTGAACCAATTTCAGCTCGCCTACATACAGTGGGATCCGGGGAAGAGAATGAATATTTTCAGAATAATAGCTTTGTTTTCCTCCATTTATGGAAAACCTGTGCTTGGTTTTGGCTGATGTCTTCTATTCCCAATGCCTCTTCACTCATGACTTAACACATCTGCCAATGTGGGAACCTATCCTTTTAGTCATATGACATAATCAGAATTTCCAGCAGAAATGGCCAGCAAGTTCTGGAGTCCGTGGCCAGCAGGGACAGTTCAGGGCATAAGACAGCTCACTTCTAAGCAAAGGAAAAACTTCCATTGCATGTAAGCTGTTGATTACACAGATACACTTTTCCTTAAGCATCTGAAAAGATTTCTTATTAGTTCCAATTGGAGAATCATGGCCCTAGTAGCTGGAGAATGTGTTGACTACTAAAAGAACAGCTAAGGTTTCCTTCTCATTTTGAGCCAGACTCTATTTTGAGCATAGGACACCGTCCACGTGTACCAACAGTAGGGCCAAATGTGGCTCCGGCTTTACTCATGATACTGAGATATTTATGGTCAACATAATTTAACAGCAGAGACTTGGACATTTATAACTCTTAGATCTGAACAAATTTCTCAGATTACTGAGTATTTTTTCCCCCAACAGGAAATAAAGTGACTTGGTAATGCTGAGCTTCTGTGGAAAGAGAAAGCCACTGTTAAAATTTTAGAAGCCCTGGGAAATCTCAACATTCTTACCTTGGTTTTTGTGTAGAGTCAGAGTGAAATAGAAATATAGTCAATTCCTATTATTTGTAAATCGCGTATTTGTGAATTTGCCTGCTCTCTAAAGTTTATCTGTAACTCCAGGATTAATTACTGGCATCATTCACAGACATGTGCGGGGTGGTCAGGAATTTGAGTCCACCTAAAATTCACATTTCCAGCTGAGGTTGAACAAGGCAGTGCTTTGCTCCCTAGTTTGAGCTCTCACACTGTGAAGCGTCCTTTTCACGGTCTATTTAATGCCATGTTTTTGCATTTTTGTGCCTTACGTTGGTGAGTTTTCTGTTTAAAATGGCCCCCAGATACCATGCTGAAGTGCTGTTTAATGTTCTTAAGCTCAAGAGGCTGTGATGTGCCTTGGGGAGAAAATACATGTGTTAGCTAAGCTTCATTCAGGCGTGAGTTGTAGTGCTGCTGGCCGTGAGCTCAATGTTAATTAATCAGGCTTGCAATATTTTAAATAAGGTATCTTTTAACAGAGGCACACATAAAACAAGGTCATACATTGATCTATTGACCAAAATGTTGTGACCAGGGGTGCACAGGAACCTAACCCTGTATTTAATGATTCAGTTTTTGCTAATTCGTGGCAACTTTAGAGACATAACCACTGTGAGTAACAGGAATTGACTGTACCTGACCTTGGGAGAGTGAATGACAATCATATCGACACAGTAACCTGTGGAGACGACACTGCAATTGCTGACCTCACATTTCTGTCTGTTGTCACCTTTTCTATTTTCATGTCTGATGTACTGAAACGATATGTCTTGGCTTTGACATTTCTGTGAATTGTATTTTTGCCCCACTCAATTGGAGCTCATCGTTGAAATATAGTCAACGCACAATAGTACTAGCAAATCAGAACAGGCCCACGTGAAGGACTAAGGAATTCCGGGATTAAAATTCTGAAACAAAGGTCCTTAAGTCAGCATGTCCTTGATGAGTGATCCCTGGATGTTGACAGTGGCATCTTTGCTCTCCAGCAGCTGGTGCGTTTGGCAAGGAGTTGACTGCAGGTGGCGGATAGGGTGGCCAGCCATCCCAGCTCTCTCCTGGGTTCCTGAAGACAGGCTGCAACAGGGAGCTTAAGGACGGCGCACCAGGCCTGCACAGCCTGTTGGAGGACAACTTCCGTGGTGGGGCTGGGTCTGAATCCACGTATAACCACTGTCTCTTCCTCCTGGGAGAGCCTTTGCCATGAGACCAGCTAGTCTGTCAGAGCTGCCTTCCCTAGGCTGAGTGGCGTGAGTCAACCCCACTTTACAAGGGGCCCTTTCTGTCCCTTGAGTGGGATTTAGGAAAAAAAGGGACCCCCTAAAGGGGCCACTGGGATCAGGCACAGCCCTGCTTTGCAGGCCCCAGCACTGGGACCATAGCCGTCCTCCAGCACGCAGACGGTTGAAGAACTCAAGCCAAGAGCACATCAGGACACGTCAGGACAGGACTTGCACGAAATGCTGAAGTTCCGCAGCAGCCCATGCATGTCCCGGGGGTTGGCTTAGGGGTGCTCAGCCTCTCTTGTGGTTTTTGTCAGGCCCTCGAGCCACAGAGCTAAGTAAAGGTGGACATTGGCGGTGTAGACTCAGCTCCAAGACATGTCCCAGCCTCAGCTCCTGAGAAGGGCTGCGTGGGCTGCCTGGAAGGGGAAGGTGGGGACTCCCCAGACCACGAGTGCCAGCGCACACCGCTGTTAACACACACTGCTGCAGCGGCGTGGAGTGGCGGTTAAGAGTGTGGGCTTGCACGTCACAGAACGGGGCGCGTGCAGTGTCACCAGGTACGTGATGTGAGACCCTGGTTGGGGAAATAACTCGTTCTCAGTTTCCCCATCTACAAAATCAGAATCAGACTCACAGCAGCTCAGAGGGTTGTGGGGAGATTTGCAAGGATGGCTTTTAGCACGGTGCCTGGCACGGGGTGACAGGTGCTACGTAGTACTAGTGAGTGTGCAAGCCCTGCACTAGCCCAGGGTGCAGGCTGAATAGGATGCCGCTCATTTGTTCAACTGTTGAATAATAAAGACGCTCACACCAATGGCCCTAGGCTGCATTGGGCTTAATTTTTAACTAGCATTTTGAACAATATTCCTTTTGCCAAAATGTACGTGCTGAAATCAGCAAGCCCAGGAATGGTGTAGACTTCTGTAGTAGGGATGAGGGTGTGCAGAGTTTGAGTGACACACGCCTCTGAGAGCATCCTATCCTTTGATCTTCTCACCCTGCTGGCAAGATTTTTATGCTCCTGTGCTCTGGCCATCTTGACGGGTAAGAAAACAGGTATGTTGGCATTTTCATACAGTCCAGCCCGCTGTTTAGAATCTGTATTTCCTTTTTGGTTGGTAGCCTGGCTGGCTAGCGCTCTTTTTATGTCATTACAAATGACAGATCCAGTTCAGCCAAGAAGGCCCGCTGGAGGATTCCAAGTGGAAGTGTATCGAAGTCTCAAAAGTGACTCCTCTTCTTGCCGTTAGGACACTGTGCTTATCACTTCATTCATTTCAGTTCAACAGGCAGTTACGGAGTGCCCGCTCGTGAACCCTGGGGTTAGAGCAGGGCACGGAAGGGCCAGACCTCTTGCCCTCGGGGAGCTCACTCACGCCGCAGCAGGGCCCAGAGCAAGTGTGCAACGCGGCAGTGAGCTGTAGGCTTGTGAGCAGGTGGCGAGGATTCGGGGGCAAGTAAGAGACTAGTAGGAGGGGGACGACAGTGCTGGGCAGGGGGCTGCGGTGGTCAGACAGGCGATGAGTCGGGTGTCCTACAGGGAGGGAGGGGGCTGCCCACCAGAGGGCCTGGAAGGCCAGCCTGTGGTTCAGGGGGGCAGCGAGGAGTGAGTCCCAGAGCCGCAAGAGCCAGAAGCACTGAACTCTGAGCATGGCTTTACTGCTTGCCAGTTTTGAATGACTTAATTTCCTTGAGCCTCAGTTTCTCTAAGTGCAAAATGGGTATGATGATACGTCACAGGTCATTTTCCAGATATGATGGGTAATAAATCCTTTGGCACCTATTGCATGTGTCACAGAGTAAATGTTCAATGAACAGTTGTAGGTCTGTTAAGAGCAACAGGGTGGAATTTGAAGGGCCTGATTCTGTCCCGCGGAGGAGGCTGGCCAGCTGACATGAGGCCCTTCAGCGTCCTCCTGGTGGAGGGAGAGCAGGAGGACACAGCGGGTTTAGCAGCTCTCTCAGGCCAGCTCACCTGGGAGCAGCGAAAGTGCCATGTTGCTCATTTCCTTGTTTCTTCCCTCCCTCCAATGCTGTAACTGGACACCCCAGTGCGTTTCTCTGCTGCTGGCCTGGCCACAAAGGGAACGCAGAATTATGAAGACGTCGGGCCATGCAGTGGACTTTCTTGTATATGATGCTTGTTTTAAAAAAATATTTTATAAAGAACTAGAGTTATTGGGTTAAGATGTTTACACACAGATACACAAACACACAAGTATACGTGTGCACATATACTACACATATCGAAACCTCGTTAATAAATAGTACATTGTCTTTACTAAAAGGCTGATAATTTATTAGGGTCACATGAACCAAAATGCAATACTTATGGCTACCATTAATGGGAAGGTGTCACGGAGAAAGTTCCAGAGCCCATATTTTGTACAAAGGGCAATCTGATGGCAAGAGGCATCGTGGAAGAAGAAACCTCAGCGCCTGGTGGCGCGGACGAGTGTGCGAGACGGAGCTCAGTCTGGCTCCGCGCTTGGAATCTGGGGCTGCAGAGAAACAGGGGACAAGGTGGGGAGAGGGGGAGGGCCCCGCGTTCCAGGTGAAGAAGTCAGGGAGTCAGAGGAGACTTCGGAGATCAAGAAGAAGCTCAGTTTAAACATAAAGATGTGAGTGTTCAGAAACATTTAATAGAATGGGCGAGAGGTCGAGAGAAGAGCGGGGGCAGCGGCCACGTCACAGGGGAAGCTTCGGCCAAGTGTAGTGACCGTGACGTCACAGGCAAAGAGAGTCAGAACATGGAGAGAATGAGGACAGAATGTCAAGAAGTGCAGGGAGTGGGGAGGCTACTCGGGCCCGGCTTCAGCTCAGCAATAATAGGATGGAACGGACATCTGTCGCGTCAAGGTGAGGTTTTCGTCCTGCATCTCTTTTTTATTTACTTCAAAATGAGCCCCCACTTAGAGGTTGCATTAAAATCCTTTAGCAAAAGGCTGTTCTTGATTTGCTTTCACACTGAACTAGATGATTCACTGAAGAAATGCACTTTGTGGGCACAGCTTTTGTGATTATGCTCTAAAATGTTTAATTACAGAAGCCTTTCAAGGGTTTTTTTTTCCTAAGCTACTTTTAAAAAAATCTTTTCATGTAGCTTTTCATAGTTGAAGCATGCGTTTTTCAAGATGAATTATTGTCTAAGCCTATTTTAACCTGATCATTTTGGGCTCAGTCCTTCTACACACGCCGCTTCACCTGGAGACAGCTTTCCCTGCGCCTGTTCAGTCCTATTCCACACGCCCTTCCAGAGTGCCCCAAAATGTCACCGTGTTGGTTTAAAAGAGGAAATATGGTGGCAGCTCTATTAATGAAGACTAAAGATTCCAGTGACCCTTCATTGTGAGAAATTTCTTAGAAAAAAAATCTAGGAAGCTGGAGATGTTTTTCAAAATGTCAAAACCAGAATTTATGATACCCCCAAAATTCAATAAATACTGATTTGAAACCATGTCAGATAAACCAGAAAAAGGGCAGTTTGGCCTTGAGCAGACAGGGCAGGTGCCTGCAGGGTTGGGGGAGGCTGGGCCATCGCGCTCCCTGGCCTTGGTGGAACAGCCCCTGGCGGGAGAAGGTGCCGCTGTCTCCAGGTCCCAAGTGAGAAGACTGGGTCGAGGGAACTCAGCTCTGGCCGCCTGGCCAGGATGGGCTGCAGAAATTGAACGTGGCTTTCTACTGTTGGAGGATGTGAGCTCGGCCAAAGTCTAAGTCAGGGAGTAGAGGGCAGGACGTTTTTGGAGACACGTTTTTACGAGAAAGGGGGTTTTGAATGTCCTAAAAAAATCGTGATGAGGGATGGAAACTTCTTCACTTCCAGAAGTTCCGGTGATGCTGGTCAACTGTTCACTGCGAACAATTCTGTGAGACGGGTGCCCAGGGACGAGGGGATGGAATTAGTCACCAGGCCTTGTCACAGCCTGCCTTCTGATGGCTGAAATTCCTAAACTGGGGAGTCTGACTAGTATCGGTCAGTGCCTCAGAGTGAAGATGCTTAGTTGAGGGATACTGCGTGAAGTATGGATGATACTTAAAACCTTTAAAAATTTTTTAAAACACAATCTGTAAGTTAATAAACACGTACCATGTATTTGCTTGGCTTGATAAAGGATAACTAGAACAATAGTGTGCTGGAAAACCACCTGTCAGGGGAAAAAAACCAAAAAATGAAACGGCCCTATGTGTAGTGTTTGCTGATTTCCAAGGTGTAAATACTCCCCTGTTTTTGATTTCAAGCTGCCACCAACTCCCCGAATTCTTACATAACTACCATGCTATTTGTGATAGTTAGTTTTATGTGTCAGCTTGGCTAAGTCATAATGCCTAGTAATTCAGTTAACCACTAATCTAGGTGTTGCTCTGAAGGCATTTTGTAGATGTGGTTAGATACCAAGAATCACTTGACTTCGAAGAGGTAGTCCTTGATAATCTGGGCAGGGCTCATCCCGTCCAGCTGTTGGAAGGCCGTAAGAGCAAGACCGAGGCTTCCTGGAGGCGTGAGAAGCACCTGCAGCCTGCAGCATCCACTCCTGCGCCCGCACTCTGGCCTGTGCTGTGCATTTTGGGCTTGGCAACCCCTCAACCGCATAAGTCGGTTCCTTAAACTCTCTCTTGCTCGGGTGTACGCCTACTGGTTCTGTTCTGTGGGGGAGCCCTGACCGATACACCGTTATCAGACTTCACAGAATTAACAGTTCCCTTGCTCTTATGTAACGCCAGTCTGTATTCCGATTGCCCCTGTTGTCTCACAAGTGTCTTCGCTTCTGCATGTGGTTTGGTGTAAAGAGAGTCCGCATTAGATCCGTGGATTGCATTGTGTCTCATGTGAGACTTTTCATCCAGACGATTCACTCCTCTCTGGCCTCTGACCTGTTTAAATTGTTGTTGCGGCTCAGCCCGCGGGCCTGCGCGATGCCTCGTGTTCTGGAGTTGCTTGTTTGCGGGATCCTCGGGTTTTTTAGCTTGTGTCTTTGCTCAGAGTGTGGTCTGGAAACTGTAAGTTACCCCTAACGGCTCCGCTAGATTCAGCTTCAACTGTTGTGTTTTGAAGGGGAGGGCAACAGTGCCATGCTGGTGGCATGTGTAGGGTCCCATCAGGGGCGCAGTGTGTCTTCTGTCCCCATCTGAGATTGCCCAGTGGTTTCCGATGGTGACAAACTGACGTCTCCATGGTGTTCTTTCTCATCACCCTTTCCTTTCATGGTTTCCTGTTTTCCTTACCCTGGCCTGGACTCATGCTTTCCATTTGTTTCCCTGAGTTTTGCTTTCTTGAAATTATCCTGTAAAGAACTTTCACCTTGTTAACTTTTTATCAAAAATTGCCAATTTTGGCCAGGCATGGTGGCTCACGCCTGTAATCCTAGCACTCGGGAAGGCCAAGGCGGGCGGATCGTTTGAGCTCAGGAGTTCGAGACCAGCCTGAGCAAGAGTGAGACCCTGTCTCTACTGAAAAAAGAAAAAAAAAATAGAAAGATATTAGCCAGACAACTAAAAATATAGAGAAAAAATAAGCTGGGCATGGTGGCACATGCCTGTAGTCCCAGCTACTTGGGAGGCTAAGGCTGGAGGATCACTTGAGCCCAGGAGTTTGAAGTTGCTGTGAGCTGGGCTGAGACCATGGCATTCTAGCCTGGGCAACAGAGCGAGACTGTCTCAAAAAAAAAAAAAAAATTGCCAATTTTTAGAGTAAAGAATCTGTGCCCTATTACTAATGGTGGTGATCAAATTTTTGGGGGTGCCTCCTTTACTGGGGTATCACATAAACTCTGGTATTCATATGCCTGCATATGATCATAAACGTTTTTATGTATTTTAATGTGTCAATCAGTACAGCAATTATTTCTGATGCTCACATTATCCCTTCTTTGGCTAGTCGGAGCCCCGTGATGTTCACTGCTGTATCCTGGGGCACAGCCCATTGGTCTTTAATAGCTTCTGTGCTTTCTGCATGGCAGAGTACCCCAAACACCTTGCATGCTTTCTCCCCCACAACAGGAATGGGAATGATGTTTAAGGAATGCTCATTGCTCCTTGTCATTGCTTCCAGGTATTTTCAGTAGCTGGAACTGGAAACAATGGGTTTTTGAAGAGAGAGAAACCTTGAGTTTATAGTGACATTTCTTATTTAAATTTAAAATGACAAGGTTGCTACTTAGATTTTATGCCTGTATATATGCTTACATTTAAAATCTATGCACTTCAACAATTATTTGTTTTATTCTAGAATATATATGTACAAACATACATATAGTCATATCTAATATACATTTTAAAAATGCCAGTATTAATACTGAGACCCCTGACTGGCTTCACTGTAGCTGTCTCCATCCTCAGAATAAACACAGAGTCTAGACATCGCCTTCTGAAGTCCCCTGGAATCTTTTCTTGGTATGTTTATGATTCTATCTGATAGAGAGTTGAGTTAAGTTTGTTTTCAAATTTCAAGGATTCCTAGTTTGTAAAATTTAATTTGAATTTTTTAATCTTCCTAGCTCCCTTTGGTCACTATTTCTGCTGGTTTTGTTATTTATCTTTTCAGTTGCTTTTTCTTCCTCCTGAATTATATTCTATCGTTAACACTCATATCAGTATTTCGAGCTCTTTTTTTGCTACATATTTTATTTCATGTGTCTGTCTTAGATTTCTTAACCACTCCAATATTGGTTGACATTGGAGTTATTTTCAGTCTTTTGCTATTAGAAATAATGCCACAATGAATGACTTTGTCCACATTTGCCAGTGTATCTTGGGGATAGTCTCCTAGTCATAGAATTTTTAGGGCACAGGGTGAGCACGCTATTGCTAGATATTGTCAAGCTTCCCCTTCCTGGGCTTGGACCACTTTTTGTTTCCCACTTTTTGTACTACCTAGGAGTGCCTGCTTTGCTCGCTGTGGGTCAAGAGTGTTGTTGTTACCCACTTAGAGAAATGGTATCTCAAGACAGATTTGATTTGCATTCCTTTTGTCAAGAGTGACCTTGAGAAGTTTTTCATGTGTTCAGAGGAGATTTTAATTTCTTCTTCTCTCAACTATTTGTTCATCCTTTTGCCTATTTTGGCATTAGGTTGTTCTCAGTTTTTAGGAGTTCTTTACTTTTTAGGAATAGTCATTATTTGTTTTTGATAAGAGTTGCAAATTTCTTGCCCAGTTTTTCTTTTGTTTTTTGACTTTTCTTATGCTTTGCATGGAAAAGTTCTTTTTAAAATTTTTATGTAGTTAAATAAATCAATCTCTTTGTTTTGTTTGGAGTCATATTTAGGAAATCCATTTCCCCCCACCCTGTGGTTCTGAAAGAGTGGGCACACTTTCCTGAGCTCATTTTGACACTTAGATTACTGATCCCTGTGGCATCTGTCCTGGTGGAAAGTATGACATGCAGATCTAGTTTAATCTTCATCTAAGTGCTTACCCAACTGGCCCAGTGCTATTCACTGAAAGGTCACTACTGTTTTCCTATGGTGAATCTCCACTTGTACTTGGATCCGTTTTTTTTTTACTTAATTCTCTTCCATTAGTCTCCGTGTGCCAGGACCACGCTGTTTTAATTTTGGAGGTTTTATAATATATTTTAATATCTGCCAGGTCTTTTATAATATTATATATTTTCCAATTAACTTTCCAACTCTAAATAAAAACATGCTAGTGTTTTTATTGGGATTGCATTAAAATTATAACTAAACCTAAAGAAAATTGATGGTTTTGTGTAATTATCCAAGAACATGGTGCGTTTCCCATTTATTCATATCTACAGTAATTTTTCTTTCAGGAGTGTTCTAAGTTTCTGTATGCCAGGGTATTGCATTTTTGTCATTCATTCATTTATTTTGTTGTGAACGGGATATTTACCCCCTATGTCCTCTCTATTTTTTGTATTTTTGTTTTAAATGAAGTTTATTGATTTTCCTCTGCTACATTTGCAACCTATTATCTGACAAAATTCTAGTATTGCTTATAAAAGTCTGTTAATACACTTTTGAAGTTTCAGACAGTTTTATCTGCATGTGCAGATTGTTTTGCGTCTTTTTTCGCTCAACTCCTGCGCCTCTAATTGCGTCTCTCATCTTGCTGAGTCATCTAATACATCCATTACCGTGTTTAATAGTAGCAGTGACAGTTGGCATCCGTGTGGTTTTTCTCACTCTAGTAGGAATGTCTCCAGTGTTCCACATTAAGTAAGATCCTGGCATTTGGACTAAAATTTTTATATTTACATAATTACATTCAATGTTAAGTAAGCATCCATCAAGTCCTCTTTTACTGAGCATTTTTGGAAAGAATTGTTTTTGAATTTTGTTACATGACTTTTTGACATTTTCAGAAATGAATTTCATAGATCTATTAATATAATCAGTTATATTTTAGGATTTTGATTGTTCATTGTAGTCTCTAGCATTAAAAAGTACCGATACTTGTTTTCTTCTAAATAATTTTTGTCCTGAATTCCACCATGTCTGATGTTGGCATTGTAACCCCCGATTAAATTGTATTGCTTTTGCCTGTTGTATTGTTTTTTACATCCTTTTATTTTTAATCTTTCTGAGGTATTTTAAGAGTCTTTTATACATATAATAGTCATTGCTTTGTAGCCAGAAAATCTTTTTTGTAATATCTGAGGGGGGACCATTTGCATTTACTGATGCATTTAATATTCTTGGTCAGTTCTGCCGTGTGTGAGCACGCAAGCGTATTCATGCATGTGTGTATACAGCACAGGTACACAGTCTTCCCATGTTGTCTGTTTGCTTTGCTTTTGTTTTATTCACTTATTTATACAAAGGAGATGGATTCTTTTGGCACTTAGAAAAAGCCATGTTTTTGTCTCCTTGTTACCTTCTGTGAATAGTCCTCCCCCATACCTGTAGTCCCCTCTTTGCAAGGACAGTTGGCTTCCTACTTCCTACTCTCAAAAGCACTGCTGAAATGAACTGGTAACCACAGGTCCTGCTTGCTTATGTTAAGGTTCCTCCTCGAAGTCTTAATGATGTTGAGTTTATGCTGCTTGTTAGTTGCTACCGGTGACATACCTGTTTCTTCACTTTAGGAGCACATCACATTTGTGTTCTCTGTTGTCGCCTTTCCCTTGTCCTTTGGTCTGCATGCTGGAGTTAAGCAGACTCAGTGCCGACTCCCAGACCTTATTCAGAAGCTCGCTCTGGGGGTCCCTCCAGAAGTGCTCGTGGGAACAAAATCCCTGTACTCCTCAGTGGCTTTCTGCTCTCTCCCCTGGGCTCCATCACTGCACGTTCAGGCTCTTCACGTTTCTGGCCTGGATGGTCCTGTGTGCTGAGGTCTAACTGCCTATAACTGAGACTGACCATGGCCATTTCTGCCTGCTAAGATGAAAGGGCTGGTCGCATAATTCCTGACAGTGGGGGAGTAAATCTTTGTTAGGGACTCCTTCACTTCTAGAGATCGGTTCAGGGAGAAAAGGGAGACTGGACCTCGGAGCCTTCGCCAGCTCTGTGCCGGCACAGGGTGAGCTCCAGGGTCTGTTATCTTCAGACCCACTCCCACCACATGGTATTTTTATTTTTTAGCTTTCTTGTTTGTCTTTCTTCCAGCAGAACACTTCACTGCTCCCCTTCCTCGAGGCAGCTGGGAAGTGAGTGGGGAGCCAGGTGGTCCTGCAGAATGAAGAAGCTGAAAGGCAGGAGGGTCTTCCCAGAGCAGGAGAAGGGTTGGCCACAGAGGGGGCTCGGCCTGCACACAAAGGGATTTCTGAGGCCAAGGTGGAAGGTGCTGTCATTGTGCCAAATCGCAGCAGAGTCTCTTGCACTACAGTTGGCTTGAGGGACAGGCTGGAGCGAAAATTGGGAGGAAAGTGCCCTGAAGGTCAGAGCAGAGCCTGGGGAAGTGACTGAGCAGGAGCGGGACCTCCTGGGGCTGCAGAGCCTTTCCAAGAGGACCCGGGGCTTCTCCTGAGAGGGAGTGGTCAGCTGGAGAGCTTCACTGAGACCTCCAGAGATGCAGGAACCAAAGGGTGACCTCCTAGGAGACCCCTTAGCCTGTCCTGGCATAGGGCCCTTCTGAAGGGGCCTCTTGTGTGCAGACCCTGTGTTCTGCCTGAGAACACCTGGAGCTGTGTCATCCTCTGACACCACAAGACCCTGATGTCGGCATGGCATCTTCCTGGTCATTGTTTCTCTCAGCTGCAGCTCTGGAGCTTCTTTTTAAAAAATTTTTTGTTTTGTTTTTATTTCAAAATATTAATTAAGAGGGTACAAGTGTTTTTTGTTACATGGATACCTTGTATAATGCTTAAGTCAAGGCTGTTGGTGTGCTGGTCACCAGAACAGTGTTCACTGTACCCAGTAGGTAAGTTTTTATCCTACACCCCTCTCCCCTTTTCTTAGTTTCTTAGGTCCTTTGTATTGCTTTGTGCCCACGTATATCCATTGTTTAGGTCTCACTTATTAGTGAGAACATATGGTGTTTGGTTTTCCATTCCTGAGATACATCACTTGGGATATCGGTCCCAGTTCCATCCAAGTTGGTGCAAATGACATTATTTCATTCCTTTCTATAGCTGAGTAGTACTCCATGGTGTATATATATACCACATTTTCTTTATCCACTCATGTATTGATGGGCACTTAGGTTGATTCCACATCTTTGCAATTGTGAATTTTGCTGTGATAAACATTCCAGTGCAGGTGTCTTTTTTATAAAATGACTTCATTTCTTTTGAGTAGATACCCAGCAGTGGGATTGCTGGATTGAATGGTAGTTTTACTTTTATTTCTTTGAGGAATCTCCCTCCTGTTTTCATCCAGGGATACAGAGATGGTTCAACATACACAGGTCAATAAATGTGATTCACCACATAGACAGAAACAAAAACAAAGTCCATATGATCATGTCAATAGATACAAAAAAAGCATTCGATAGAATCCTGCACCCTTTGATGACAAAAATCCTCAACAAACTAGGCACAGAAGGAACATAACTCAAAATTATAAAAGCCATATATGGAGCTTCTTTTAAATGAGTATTTAAATATTTCTTCCTACCTGTCTCAAAGTGGCTGTCAAGACAATAAATTAAAGATGCAGAAGGGTCTTTGAAGAATTTCCAGATGAGTTCAGTGGAGAAAGTAACTGAACATGTGGTGGAAATAGCAGGAGAACTGGAATTAGAAGTGGACCCTGAAGATGGGAGTGAATTGCTGCAGTTTCGTGATCAGATGTGAACAGATGAGGAGTTGCTTCTTGTGGATGAGCAAAGACAGTGGTTTCCTGAGATTCTTGAGAATCTACTTCTCATGAAGCTTCTGTGAACATCGTTTAAACAGCAACAAATGATTTACAACATTACGTAAACTTAGTTGATGATGCAGTGACAGGGTTTGAGAGGATTAACTCTAATTTTGACACAAGTTCTATTGTAGATAAAAATGCTATCAAACAGCCTCGCTTGCTGCAAAGAAACCTTTCAGGAAAAGAAGAGACAATTGATGCAGCAAGCTCCATTGTTGTTTCATTTTAAGACATTGCCACAGCCACCCCAGCCTTCAGCAACCACCACCCTGATCAGTCAGCAGCCATCAGCATCGAAGCAAGAACCTTCCTCCAGCAAAAACATTATGAATTGCTGAAGGCTCACATGATTGTTATCATCCTTTTGGCAATAAAGTATTTTTAAATAAAGGTATGTACATTTTTTAGTAATGCACACTCATTAGTATTGCACACTCAATAGACTACAATATAGTGTAAACATAACTTTTATATGCTCCAGAAAACCAAAAAGTTCATGTGACAACTTTATTGTTATATTGACTTTATTCCAGTGGTCTAGAACTCAACTCACAATATCTCAGATGTATGCCTATATTTAGTTTTTAGTTCCCAATGGAGAAAACAGTTTTCAGATATTTCAAAATTTAAAGTATAAATTTTTCCTTGATTCCTACCTTGCTGCTTCTCCCAAGTATTGGTCAACATTTCTATTTTCACATAATTTGCCAAAAGACTTTGTAGGAGAGGTATTTATTCATGCAACATTGTAAAATAATGTTTTGTTGAAAAAATGATAATGTAAGTACCTGAGCATGCGGTGAGGAAAACAGAGTTGCCAGGTAATTCCAACTTGCAGAGCTGGCACTGTGCTGGTTTTGGAAATTCCTATGAGTTGTTTCCCTCCGCATTTGCACGCATTTGAGCACATATTCCGTCTTCAAATCAGTAGCTTGCCTTTTTCACATGTATTTAAAATTCTTCATAAGTGTTAATTTGCTGCACCATTTGCCTAACTCTTCCATGATTGTTACTCCAAATATTCTCATTATCATAATCATGCTGTGATCAGTCCGCCATATGCATAGAGCATTTTTTGTGCATGTTCATAGTCATTTCACGGTATCAATTACAAAAAGTGAAATGGCAGGTCCAAAAGATTATTTATAAGCTTCTAGAGCTTACATCCAAACAGCTTGGCAAAGAAATTTTAACATTTTTTGCCCACCTGTGAAGTTTGTGACCATGTTTTTTTTTTTTTTTATGGCACAAACTTCAACCATATGCCATCTTCCCTAGGTTCCCTTTGTGTGGTATGTAACGTAATAAATGTTTGCTTGGAGGTAATGACAGAGAAATAAAATCAGCTGAATTATTATAGTTAAACCTACATGGTTGTCACCATTGATATTTTGCTAGTAAAGAGAGGCCAGCCTTATCCTGATATGTGTAAACAGGAGTTTGATTTAGACTTAAAAGTCTGAGATGATAGATTAGCCATGACAGACTGTTGTGCTAAAATTTGTAATGCAGCTGATGAAAATGTCCTAAATTATCGGCATTTGAGGGAAAAGTTCCCAGTAAATGTGATGTAATTTATTATTACATGGGATCAAAATTATGTAATTACCTATTCAATTAAAAACATAATATGAAACTTACATAATGTGTAAGTTTTAAAACATTATACATAATAATAACATATATAGTCATAATATATTATAACTTATAAAATGTACATTTGCATATATCATAGAACATAATATACAATATGTACATATATGTAACTTATAAAATAATGATGTCATATTAGATACAATATTTACAATAATGTATTATAATCTATACTGTTATATAATTGCATAATATAATATATTAAAATTATATTTATATAATATATAAGTTATATAAGCTTCTGGGAAACTATTAGTAGGAATAAAATTAAAAATAAAAATTGTATCTGCTATTTTTATCTTTAACAAATGAGGCCTTGAGATAAAATGTTTTATAGTTTCTGTAGGAAGGAGAGTAATCTTATTATATGAATGTAGCATTTGCTTTAAAATTATACACTAGATATATTATAGTTTACAGAATAATGAAATTTGAAATTGCCTTAAATTGGAGTATTACTCGTTAGTTTGAAATGAAAATAGAACATATAATGTTCGTTTTTAAAATAAAGTCATTTTCTACATTATAAATTATAGTATTGATTTAAACAAAATGAATTTACTTTGAAGAGTTGTGTGTCTTTAGGGAGTCGGGTACAGTGATGATCTGTTGAATGCACAGATTGAAGGAGACTGGATGGAAATAGCTTCGTGTGCCTTAAAAAAGTCAGGGATCACTGCCAGGAGAACTTGGAGCTTCAGAGAATGCAAATATATTTAAGTTACTGGAGTAAGACATTTGAAATGAAAATGTGTACACTCCATAAACCAGGGATGGCATCATCAGCATGAATAATATCTGAAATACTATTGCAGTCGGGCTCAAAGAAATAAATGCTCTACTTGCTGTGATTTTTAAAATTTAAATATTAATAGCATATGGAAACACTGTTTATTCCTGCTATAATATTTAATGTGACTCATGTTCTTTACACTGTTAAAAAAAAGACTTTGGTTTTAAATATGCTCGTAAATTGTTGCATTGGGGGTAATTCATGAAGTGTTGATGGCTCTAGGTGGAATAATCTATTGTTTTCAGTTTTAGTGTTCATGTTGCCCAACATGTCTGCATAATAAATATGATTCTTTTTCTATTTATGTTGAAATCTGATAGGACTCCTTAGTCTAATTGGATTTTTAAAAGATGCTTTTATTCTTCTAATTTAGTAAGACTAGTATTCTATAAGGCAATCTTTTATTTGCATTCCATTTGGTCATATAAAACATTGATTCTCAGTGTGTGGTACCCACACCAGTAACATTAGCAAAAGCTGGGAGCTTGTTTGAAATACAAATTCTCAGGCAGTTGAATCAGAAACTCTCAGGATGTCCTCAGTGTCTGTGTTTAACAGGCTTCCAGGTGATCTGACGTACACTATGGTGGGAGAACCACAGGTATTGGATTTTTTCACAGAATGTCCCTACTTGGAATTTATCTTAATCACCTGCATTGATGCTACCTGGTGTTAGGAAATAGATTGTATTTGAATTTTTGGATGAAGGCCTGGCCTCTCAGTTAGCTTTGGTAGTATAACAAACCGTCCCAGAATTTAGTGGCTTAGAACAAACACATAGGCTTACTACATGGTCCTTCTGGTCTGCTGGGCTCCCTTGTGCGTGTGGGCAGCTGCTGCTCAGCTGGGGGCTGCATGGCTTGGGAAGCTCTCAGCTGGGGAGCTTGTCTGCCCATGGTCTTCCTTCCTCCAGCAGGCTGCTCCTGGCTCCTCCCGAGGGTTCCCCAAGAATGGTGGGCGCATTCAAGTCCTCAGAAGTGGCCTTTGCCCCCTTGTGGCATGTTCTGTTGACCACCCCAAGATTCAAAGCCAGCCCAGCTTCAAGGGGTGGAGAGAAGGACTCCACCTCTTCATAGGAGGAGATCCAAAGTCACACTGTAAAGAGGAGCAGGTACAGGGAGGGGACAACATTTTTGCAAATAGTCTACCAGACTGGAGACTTGGTGGCTGCAGAATTCTGGCTCTCCATCCTGTAGTCCAATCAACAGTGGTGACCAAAGGGCTTTTCTATTTTTCTCCGAAGCTGACAAGTAAGACACAGTGGATAAAAAAGAACGCAGTGTGTCCAAAGTCACCAAGACATCCTGCAGTCAGTAAGAATAACATGTGTAAAAGTCAAATAAACCTTAACATTTGATGGATAATAGCATATAAAACAAACTAAGTAGAAACAATTTAAAATATGCATTTTATTTCAACTATAATTTCCTCACTTTTGGCCCTGGATTTCTTGTGATTTCTAAAATGTGTTCTTCTGAACTGTGACCTGCATGCTTTGCCTAGAGGCCCCTTGGTTTTGTCGGGCTGATTGTGTCCCCAGGGTTGCTGGGCTAACATCACCTTCGTGAGTAGACTTCAGGAGCGTGTAGCCCTCTCCCCTGACTCTGCTGCTGCCTATAGCGTGAGAGCGTTTGTGGTAAGTGAAAGAGTAGAAAAAGAGTAGGAAAAAATAATGTTGCTGATTAATGAGCTTTGGACCAAAACGTAATATAATCTTTTATCTTATCTACAAGTGTAGCAGTTTCAAATAGTTTATGTCACACTTTAAATTATTAGTGCAACAACGAACATTTTTGTACGATGTACCTGTAGTGAGGAGGCAATATTTACTTGCATTTTAGATAATTTGCTAATGTAGAATTCAAGCAGTTATTTGCAAATCATGATTAGATGTATTCAATTAAGACACAATTAATATTTTTAGAGATACCCTTTTATTTTTTCCCTCCAATGTATGTTTAGGAAAAATAAGACACATATCCTGTGATAGTGTCAATGTGCTCTGAACTTCAGCTCTCTGTGTCACAAGTTCTAATCAATTCCAGCTGACATATGTTAAATGAATTTTCTGTCTAGTGCTGTGGCTTTCTAAAAGAAGTATAAGAAAAAGTCTCTTCCCTCAGGGAGCTTGATATGATATAACATGGGTAACTCCATTATGGAACAATTACAAAGCTATCGCAGAAGCCAAGATAATATGGCAGACTGCTGACCTAAGAATCTGTAGCACACAGAGAACACATAAATCATTTGGGAAAGAGGTAGGTGGACTGATTTTGAGGTAGACTAAAAAAAAAAAAAAATTTTGGACAGAAGTAATTACACTTCATGCCAGAAGGGCTGACTGAAGGCCTCTCCTTAGGACGGCTGCTCCGGCCATTCTGGCCAGAGTGACTTTGAGTAGTGCACCAGGTACACTGTGGAACAAATCATCCCAAGACCAATGGCTTAAATCGTAAAGAATATGTTTCTCACTCAGGTCTGTGGAATTTGGCATGTCTCAGCTGACCCTGAAACAATAGGTGGGTTTGGATCTTCCTCACATGTATCTCCATCCTCCGTAGATCAGGAGTTACTCTGGGTGTTTTCGCATTGTGGATCATGGGTGCACCAGACCAAGCCGAATTTGCAAGCACACTTAAGGCACTGTTCTCGTCACGTCCACTAACAGTCCACTGGCCATAGCAAGTCACATGGCCCAGCCCAAAAGCAGTGGGGTAGGAGTAGCTTCTGCCCACTGTGGGACATGGACCAGAGTGAGTGCTTGCTGAACCCTGGTCCAGATGATTCTAATAGAACAAGAAGAGTCAGGGATGTCTTGAAGCTGATGTTTCTTTTCATAGATGCACACATGCTAATACAAGGCTTGTTGTTTTCATTCTGATTGTTCACCTCAAACCCATACGTAATGTTGTGAAGATCCTGTGAGACTTGTTTCTTCTAATAATTAGCCTCCTAGCAGGTGGTCTTGTCTGGTAGCACAATTTTGGAATGGCTAAGTTTCTTCTAAGAATAGTATTGGCAACTTGAAGAGGAGTTGAGACCCGTGTATGTTCTTGCTTTAGCTCCAAAATAAAATGGGCAATAGCTACTGTTGTGTCTATCTGGTAATACACATTAAAAGTAAAATACTTTAGACATGGCATATAACATTAACGACATATAACATTAATAAGTCAAATAACTTAAATGCACCATCTCTAGCAGTTTAAGAGGCAATTTTTTCCCTTGAAGAATGAATATATAATTCCATTACGTCTACCGGGCTCTCTGTGCCTTCCAAAATTCTATTTAGCACAATGGATAAGCAGGGACCCTTTATATACAGTACTAAGAATGCTGGAAACATGTACTGGGCTCTTTTACTGTAAAATTTTTTAACCTAAAAATACAAATACAGATGTTCAGCATTGTTGTAATTAAAACTCTTGAGTTATAATCTTTAGAAATGTATACTTAATGCCCTAGGAGCTAGGTGTTCATTAAGTAATGATAGTTGGCGTGTTTCTTATGAGCAATCTTCAGAATGAAGGTGTAAAGAAGGACTTAAATATAGGTTCAGTTGGGGTTGATGTCTTCTATTTGTACATGAAATGTTTTACTCTTCCCAAGATTAAATTTTAATTTTTTTTCATTGTGGATATGACATCCTATATATGAGTCTGCATTTTTATGGGATTATGTAGCAACAGTTATAATGTTCCCAGCCTTTCTTCCTTTAGAAGGACGGTGGGAGGAGACACGAGCTTGCAAGGGGTCGGGCGTGCTGGTGTGAGTGGTCTAGAATGGCTATGGGCATCATTTATGATTAGGTTCTGCTGCATTGAAGAGAAAATCCAAGCCTCACCACCGTCATTTATCCAGGAGGGAATTCCAGTGTTAGGAACCCAGAGTTGGTAAGGATGCTCCATGGTGCCAGCAGAGACCTGGCTCCATGCTGTCTACTGCCCCCAATCTTGTCACACTCTCAGGAGCAGACTGGTCTGAGGCCACTGCAAGGTGTCCAACCTAGGAGGAAGATGCTCTCCTTCCTTTTCAGAGAGACTAACAGGGAGAAACCTTAGGACATTTCTACCTGACTCTCATTGGCCAAATTTAGTCGAATGGCCACATTTACCTGGAAGGGAGTAGGGGAATGTTGTCCTTTTGCGGGGTGTGGCAGGCCCACGAGGAGGTAAGCTACTCCTCCCCATGGAGCCAAGTCCCTTAGATAGGGGTCACCACAGAGAACAAGAAAATTGATAGGAAATAGAATAAAAGAATACACAGAGACTAAGGTATGGTTTATAGTTTTATATAAAAAAAAATCAGAATAATCACAGCGGGGTACTTAGGAGACTAGACATATCCCTGTGAATGTCTAGCAGTATGGTTAGATTCACATAGATTTTTATAATCACAGAAATCAATTACCAGTTGTCAGGATAACATATTTGCATATCAGGGAATGCAGACAGGTAGTGGGTTGGGGTCAAAAGTCCTCTCAAAGGGCTTCTAACAAGTTCTAATCTAGGTGAACAAACAGGTACAAAGTCTTTCAAGGGCTAAATTCTAAGTTCTAAGAGATAGTTATCAATTAACAAAGGTATAACTAAAGAGGTGTATAGTGACTATATATTTCTTTGATTTAGTTATTGTGGACTTAAAAGCAGACAGTCAGGAGTGAGCAGGAAGCCTGTTGTCTACAAAATAAGTTGTTTATAACACAGGGGCATGTCTCTGGCAAAGTGCACTCACTGTCTCTGGCTCCCATCCTGTGGGCCAGATATTTACCTTTGTCTTGTCTTTCAAGACATAGGTAAGCCCTACAGAGAGATAACTGGAAAGCCTTCCTGGAATACATCCCTACCGGAGATTTGAGAGCTTTCCCATGATAACAGCCTCTGATAAGTGAATCATTGAGTTCACATATTCCTTCAGGGCAAAACCCTGAAAACTCTTATTTTTGTCTTTAATATAGCAATATTGGGCTATACAATAAAATAATGATCTTATGAATTACATCTTATTAATTCCTCAATCATATTTCCCCAACATCCTTTTGCTGCATTAGCAGAGCATTGAGCTTCTTTTCCCTACACTAGAAGGAAAGAGTTGACCCTGGCAATGACTAGCAAGTTCTGCCTCAGTGCACATTGCTCAATTTGTCGTCAGAGGCCATTCTGAATGTGTGGTTTCGGGTGCCCAGTGTGATACGTGTCAAATCCCAGCAATTAAGGTACATTCTGAGTATATAATAGAGTATAATATTTTGCCGTCTCAAGCTTTTATTTATTCTATAAGCTGCCTTGAAACTATGATTATACTTCTGCATATGCACCTTTGGCACATCTTAGAATTCCATATAGCTTCCAAACTCATCAAACCATGTTTTTAAAGAGGGCTGGGAATTCAGTTGAGTAACTCCTTTGTACTGTGCTCTTTATGAAAAAATTAAACTTGGATTTTTAAAAATTTCCTTACAGTTTTGGAGTATGAATTGATTGGTTAAATCTTTGAGTTAATCTTACGGAATTTATTTAAGCAGTGACTGCTGGTTATGCTGTCCAAGCAACTTAAAAAAATGTTTCAGTGTTATTTCTGAATTCACATTTGAAATATCATTTGATTGCTAGTGATGTAAATGATTTGTATCCAGATCTCATATTTAAACATCTATGATAATGAAAACACGTTAAATGTAAAGTCGCGTCATCCTTGCAAATTCGGAGCATTGTCAGAATTTCCCCAAGGAGGAGTGTGGTGGGGGGTGAGGCGCTTTCTCGTCTGTGATTTGCTCTGTTCGGGGGAGTGAGGTGGACGCACAAGGCAAAGACTCTTCTCCTGTTTGTTGGTTTGCGGCGCCTGTGCATTCTGATTGCAGATTATTGCCATTCCCTATTTCCCCTTTAGCTAGAGCAAGTTGACTGATAGATGGAATGGCCTGGGATTGTCCACAGGATGCCGCCTGAGTATTCGATTAGGCCTAATGTGTTTTAATTAACAACAGCCTAAGAACCCAAACGCTGTATCTTAGTATGTCTAACCTTATTACTTTCAAGTAGCAGTTGAATAACACTTGGAAGAGAGTCATAAATCTCTCAGACTAATTAATGGAAATGTTTAAAAAATACTGGCAGATGAAAGTAACAAACATGTCAGTCCCCAAATTGTGTTTCTCAGCTACTGATTGATCATACCAGGTCAGTCGCCAAGTTTTAATTTCTGTTTAAATAGCATTCCCGATATTGCTGTTCTATTCACATTTACTATAGTTAATAAGTAACATATTTGATTCTTCATATCCCTTATAGAGATTATTCCCCTCATCATTAAAAGCTCCAGATTGTTGAATGGAGCTACCAAAAATCAAATTATTTGACATTTTGTTAATGAAAACTTTTAAGACTCTAGTAGCAACTGATGGCAGTTATTACCCAGAATATCTGAAAATTCGGAAGTACCTTTTAAATCATTGAGTTGGTGAAATTATATTTAGTGTGTTTTTGGCATGTGCTTGGCTTTAGTTTAGTTCTTTTTAGCATCAGGTGCTCATTCGTGGTGTAAATAGCAATTCTCTGTCAGGTAGGTTTCTCTGTTTGATCATGTGTGAGGGTTGGATGAGGACACAGACACTGAATGCATTGACTGGCATGTGTGGCCCTTGTTGTTGGCAGGGCGGGTGCCTGCTGAGAGGCTGCTGCAGTGGTCCAGGTGGTGAAGGGGCATGGAGCAGATGAGGACCTGCCCAGCACAATGCAGTGGACCTAGAGGGACAGAGGATGAGTGTCAGAGATGTGTCAGAAGGGGAGTGCTGTGGAGGGCTTTGTGATATCCAGACAGGTGTGAGCTCTCCGTGAACCTGAGATTTGAAGTCAACTTTTCCTTATTTGAATAAACATGCTTATGTAACTGGCTTCTGAAACCAAGTGCAGTACTTACACCTGTCACCTGCCAGTTTTTGGCTTACCCCCATCATATGGACTGCTAAGATGTTTTGAATTTTTGATACTGTTATCGTCTCCCTGCTAACACTCTTCCTCAGTTCAGTGAGGACTTATTCAGTGTCCATGATACCGTAATGAAGATGGCAAAGAGAGACCACTGTTTTTGGGGTGGCTTGTTGTGCTGCAGTGGGTCACTGAATAGATGAGGTCCGTTCGCCCCAGCTGGGGCAGGGATCAGACTTGGGTGAGGTGCAGGCTCTCTGTTGCACTTGATATGTGGTCATAAAAGTAGCTGATTTTTACATTGGACATAACTGAGTCAAAACGACCATATCCAAATGACTGGAGTAGGCGGGGTTCAGAGCAGGTGTTGGGTGGAAGAAGTTGATGGAATATTGTGTTGACAACACTAATTAGATCTGAAATCTGGATCTCCTTTTGGTAGCCAATATCCCAAAATTGAATTTGTGATCTTCTTTCCTTCAAGGGGAAGCTTCCTGCATACAGTGTTTTTCTTCCTAAATAACATGAGTTGGATGTATCCAGTGGCTTGGGTCGGACACCTTGGAGTCCTCCCCCAAGGGTCTTTTTCTCTCACGCCCCACATGGATGCTTCTTCAAGTCTAGTCAGCTCCCCATTAAAGCATATTCAGAATCTGACTACTTTGTTGTTCAAAGAAAGTCACCTTCCCCAGGCCATTAGCTTCCCTCTCCCCTGTCCCAGACGTCCTCCCCGACCGTATGCTGGCTGCACGCTTCCTTGCCTAACGGCGAGTGCACAGGTATCGCAGCAGTCAGTAGAGGCGCTGAAGACCGGGTACAAGTTATGTTTGGGATAAAGTCTATGGAAACGCAGACACCTAAGGTTTTTCAGATGGAAGCTACACCAATCCTTTTTTATTAACATGTTTTTCTTTTCTGAGGTGTAATTCACATGTTGCAAAGTGTGTGAATGTTAGGATGGCATTTTAACACCTTAATGAAACTTTACGTGTGTGTGTATAGATAGATACAGATACATAGTTCTGTTCTGCAGTATTTCAGAAAAAGGCGTCCTCCTCTTGGCTTGGGATGTGTACAATGGGGCTGGCTCACTTACTTACCCAGAGACTTTCTTTGAAGAGGGGGAATTACATCCTCCTGGTCTTTCACCCATGCTTATTGGAAGGGCTACTTAATTTTGGGTAAGAAAATCCCATGCAGTCTTAATTGGTGTGTCATTGGAGAAAATATTAGCAAATTAAAATCAATTTTCACGCCTTGAGATTTCCCCAAATATATGAGTCCTACCTCTTTAAAAATAGCTTTTTCTCTTCTGAGAACGAAGAACCCCTATTACGTACAATTAATAAGAATAAAAACAGGACATGTTTTGTTACTGTGATAAGTTATTAGTGATATTGGACAAATGTTTATCTATGACTGCTTTGAATATTCATTGCAGCCTGATTTTATTTTTTTGTAAGTCTTCAAACTATGCCCCCAAGTTTTCTTTCATATGGTGGCCTAGGGAACGTTATTTTTATTTTTATTCACAGAGCCCCAGACTTGTTTGTACATAGCAACTAATATCTATGGAGCATTTTCTACACGCCCAGCCCATCCTGAATCCCTTACATACCTTATTTATTCAGTTCAGCGGCTCTCATGAGAAAGGTGATGTCATCATCCCCTTTTTACAGGCGAAACCAAGGCACAAGACCTCAGTTTAGTGACTTGCCACGGCCTCACAGCTACAGGGCAGAGCCTGCTTCTGAGCCCTGGCAGGCCAGCACCAGAACCGATGCCCTGACCACTGTGCCACACCACTGCTCCCTGAGCCGTGTGCAAGAGGCGGGAGAACACCAAAGGCCCACCCAGGAGGCCACCGCAGGGCTGCGAGAGCCCATCATTCGAGGAGGCTAATGAATGTAACTTTAATGACTGGAATTTCTCTTAACCACATTTTCTTAGGTAAAAAAATATATAGTAGAGTCCCCATCATTTGAAGTTGAATCAGGGATGAAAACGGATCAAAACCAGCAATGCACACAGGCTGCTTTTGTGTGCTCAGCACTGTTCTCCTCCAGGACGCTCACGTGCTCAGTCCTCTCACCCGCTCCGTCGCGAGGCACCCACAGACGGTCCCTCTTTGGGATCTTTCGACTTTACAGGGATGGTGAAGTGATACACTTCAGTAGAGTCCACTCTCCTCTCGTGATGCTGGGCAGCGGCCGCAAGCCCTGGCACCCAGTCCGCCAGGCATTTTCACCTTGGGATATTTTAGTTGAAGACAGGCTCGTCGGATGTACCCCACGGTGAGCGGAGGAGGCCTGCACTCGTTGGCAGGAAGTTGCCCGAAGGCCAGCCCGTCGAGGCAGAACCAGGCTGCTGACCCAGACAGGGGCTTGGAGCTCGTGCTCTCCGCCACTTGGCTGGACTGCCGCTCACACCACAATGACAAACAGGTTTGCAACTTTCAGGGAAGCAAAACTCTTGGATCCTAACAGCCCTTGAAATGTCAGCCCACGTTGCTTTTGCCAAGCCCCCTCTTCTCCCACGCTTCCGGGCAATCACCCTTCCTCTCCAGGATGCATGGCACCTGACGGGCGCCTCGGTTGTTCCAGCCGGCATTGATTGCTTTGGCAAAGTGTCGCCGTGTGACCGAGGATTGGCGGGGCCGTTTGTGCGAACGTGACAAACTCGTGCTAACTGGCCTTCAGAGTACTGGCTGTGATTTTACCCAGCCTTGAATCCTCAGATTTCTGCCACAGGAAATAATTCTGTGATTTGGCAGTGTTTCCTGATAAATGAATTTTGTTTGTACTGGAAAAGAAAGAAATAATTTAAAGGATCTAACAAAACTATGTTGAGTTTTCAAAAGGAACAGTTTCGTTTTTATATCCTTTTGGATTAGAAACTCCTTGAGAGGACTGTACCTTATTCTTATCTCTCTATCATCACTCAGCTTATGATGAAATAAATCATTGCTGTATGAATATTACCTTCGTGATGTTTTCTTATGCATGCTGGGAAGTGGTATTTCTAGAACTTTGTCTTGACACTTCAGTTGGTTAAGTGATAGTGTGAATTGCTAGAGAGGTCCAGGTAAGAGCAAATGCAGATTAACTGAAATATTTTATGGGGATAAAAGGAAAAGGAAAACTACTGGTCTATAAATCATAATGCTATAAAAACTACAGTTGAATGAACTTCCCGTTTTCTTAAAATATTGTAAAAGTATCCATGAGTGATCTGTGTGGTGGTATTGATTACGGTGTTATGAATGTCCTTCAGGAGAAGAGAGAAAAATATCCTCCCCTTCTAGATATGTTTGTATGATCTCAGTTTAATCTGCAATAGGCCTGAACCCAGATATAAACAAATAAATCAACGGCTTTTCGAAGAATGTGCGAGGGAAGGATCAAATTAGATGCGATAGAATGATCTTGGGATTAAACAGGGATGCAGCACATGAGGGACCTGCAGGAAACAGGTGTGAACATCTGAAAGGAGGACCCGCGTGAGACTCGTCTGTCTGGGGAGAGGAAGGTGACGGGCGTGGCTCGGCCCCGGCATGCATACGGCGAAGATGCTTAGTAGGAGAAAAGAAAAAAGGACTCTTAAATAATTGGGGTGGATTTCCTATCAATTTGACAGCTAAATGATAGATCATATTTATTTGTATGGCCTTTGAAGGTATGATTTTGTGATCGCTTTTTTTCCTTTCTTTGCTATTATGAAATTTGCCTCTTTTAAAAAGCAATATTAGGCATCAATAATGAAAGTTTGTTAATTGAAGAAAAAGAGGTTAATGGGATAGGAGGTGGAAAATTGTTGCTCTGAATTTGTGTTTTGTTGCTCAGCTAAAAGTTTCTTATTTGTCTGCCATGTCTAGAAGTCAGCACGAAAGACAAGGACCCAGAAGCCTCGAATTCAGACTCTGTTGCGGAAGCTCTATTGCTTTGTGACTTCAGGCCAGGCATTGAAACTCCTCATGTTTTCAACAGAGTCATTGGAAACCAGATGCTAAAATGACTTTTTCAATAAATAACACCTTCACAAAATGTTTGGATATTTCATGTTCAGGAAAGGTCATGCAATTTCTAAACAGCCTTGTAAATTCATGCCGAAGCCACGTCAGCCCACGGTATGTGACTAACCCACATGGTCCTTACAAGGCCAAGGCATGAGAGTGGTCAAATACACCTTTTTCTTTACCTCCTCTGGTAGAGTAAGATAGCCCTGAGTGAGTGGTGACTTTCATGACTGAATTTGCATTTTCTGGGGATTTTAAGCAAATAGCATTCTTTTATTTACTGATTATAAAAATTTATTTGTAATACAGGAGTCGTGTTCAGTTTATTGTAGATGATAATCTTAATGATGTTCTTGTGACATTAATGGCTGCATAGCGTTCCATCCTGTGTCATGACATAGCAGTCCTTTGTTGTAGATCCTCTGACTGGTTTGCATGCTTTCACTATTCTAAACCTGCCCATGTGTATTTATCCCAGATCCTTTTGTAAAATAAAATCCTCAACGTGCTATTTCTAGGAGAAAGAGCTTGCACTTTTTTTTTTAAGCTTTGGTTTTAGTTTAATTGCATTTTTCTTATTTTGATGTTTGATGATTCAAATCCTTTCTCATTATTCTATGTTTCTTGTCTGTTCATTCTAGTTTATTGTTCCTGCATCACTTGAGAAAAATTTTTCCCTAAATTCCTTTATGAGTTTTATTGGCATTGCATGGCGTCTGCAAATGAATTTGGGAATAGTAATAATTCATAGTAATAACTCTTCCTATATAAGAACACAGTGTAACTTTGCATTTATTACATTCATTTTTTTCTGACTTTGGTGAGGCTTCTTCATTTTCTACATATATTTTCTGTACATTTACATTCTGTTTATTTCCAGACACATCTTATTCTTGAAATTTTGCATGAGGAAATTTTAAGCAAATTTTCTATGCCATTAATGATATATATGTTATTCATTTTGTTCCTATTTTAAATATTTGGCCAACTTTATTAATTTTAATAGTTGTTCACTGATTTTGATTGATCTGCGAACAAAGGTAGTTCTTCATTGGCTTTCTGATAGTTGTATCTCAGTGTCTTGCTACGGCTAGACCCCAGGGAACAGTAAATAGCACAGCTGCTATTAGTGGTGGTGTTAGTGTCTTGTGGTGATTTTAATGGATGTGCCTCTAGAATGTCCTTGAAGGTGCCTGGGATATTAGTTGTTGATTATAATGTAATATAGAGATTCTATAGTGTCTTTTTTTCCTCTTTCATGGCTCACATTTTATTTCTGCATAAATCTCAGCTTCTCTCTTTTTACATTGTGTTTAGCTATTGTTTGAACTATTTTTATTCCTGGTTTCATAGACTGCTATTTTCATGGGTTGTACCGGAAGCATAAAACAGATATTTAGTATTATCTAATGTATAAAAAGTATAAAAATACAGCAGTACAGCATTTTTTGAATGTAGGGACTATCTGATTTTTCAATATCACATTTCTCTCTTAGATAATTTTCGCAAGTTACATAATTATTTTTCATATATTTGTTATTTCTAGTTTAATTCCGTTATGGTTAGAAAACATGCTTTCTATGATTTCAATTTATTTACAATCTTGATGTGTGTTTTATAGCCCAGAATATGTTTTATTTTGGTGAATATTCCATGGGGTAATTAGAAAGAGTATCATCTACCTTTGTTGAGGGGAATGTTCCATGGAGGTCAATTAGGGCTAGTGGGTTGATAGTGCTTTTTAGATTTTTTTCCTCCTTACTGATTTTCTGTCTACTGGTTGTTTTAATTACTAAGACAGAGGTGTTGACATTTCCAACTACAATTTGAGTTTATTTGCTTTGATAGAGGTAGTTTTTGCTTCATGTATTTTAAAGCTACATTGCTAAGTGCATGTATATTTCACTTCCTTATGCCTGCTCCATGAACTCACTCCATTATCGCTGTGTAATGTCCATCTTTATTCTTGGTAATATTCCTTATTCAAAAATATACTTTCAGAAAATAAAGCCATTCTAGTTTTCTTTCTGTGAGAGTTATATGGAATATATTTTCCAATTTTTAAGTTTTAGCCTATCAGTGTCTTTATAGTTTAATTGGGTTTGTTGCAGATAGCAATATGTTGAGTATTACTCTTTTTGTTCAATCTATCTCTGTCTTTTGATTGCTATGTTTAACTATTTAACATTGAATATTATTGATAATGTTAAAAACAACTATCTTGCTAGTCATTTTTGATTTGTTCCTTATGTTTATTTGTGATTTAAAATTCTTGTCTGCCTAATTTTTGATTATTTCTTATGATTTTGTTTTCATCTCCCATGTTGGCTTATCATTTATACCTCTTAAAATTTTTAGTGGACACCCTTAATTATAGTCTACTTTCAAATAATGTTATATCACTTCCTGTGTATTGATGGCACCTATAATAGTGGACTCTCAATTTCTCCCTCCCATTTTTATGCCATTTTCATTTATCTTACTTGTACATGTGCTACAAATCCGTAATATATTGCTACTATTTTTCCTCGATAAAATAAATTACATTTTGGAGTGATTTTAGAAGATAAAAATGTATTTTACACTTACCTATTTTACAATGATTTTAATCATTTCTAGAGATCTTCGTGTGTTTGTGTAGATCTAAGTTTCTGTAGTGTAGCTCTGTAGGTAATGAATGAGTCCTCTGTGGTTTTGTTTGAAAAAATGCTTTTATTTTTTATTCAATTTGAGAGACCCTTTGTTAGGTATAGATTCTGGTTTGACAGCTTTTTTCTTTCAACATTTTAAAGATGCCATCCATTGTTTACTGTCTTGTATAGTTTCTGACAGGTGAAATTTTTCTTGTTGTCCTCCCTCTGTATTGTCTTTTCACCTTCCCTGGAGGCCTTCAAGATTTTCTATTTTTATTTTATTTTTTATTTCAGTAGATGGATTTGTCTGGTTTTTTTTTTTTTTTCTTTTTTCCAGCTTGGTTTTCTCCGGGGTTCTTGCTTGGGTCTCTGTTTTTACTCTTGCCCTTCCTGCTGTGGTACACTGCTCCTACTTTACTTAGTGCTTGGATCTATGGTTTGATTTATTTCATTATACAAAAATTCTCAGCTATTATTTCTTGTGTCCCATTCTCTCCCTCTCTTTTCCTTATGGGATTCTGATCACAGATGTGTTAAGCTGTTTGATGTGTTACGCTTTTTCTTTTCTTTGTGTTCAATTAAGGTTAATTCTATCAATCTATCTTCAGCTTCACTGATTCCTACCTAAGCTTTCTTAAATCTACTCATGACTCTGTTGAGGACTTCTTCTGCTCTGTTTTTATGTTTTTATTTCTGGCGTTTTCATTTCATTCTTTTCTTACAGCTGCTGAAATTGTCCCATTGTCCACATGTTTATACATGTTGTCAACATTTTCCACTAGAGTTTTTAGTATATTAATCATAGATATCTTGCATTCCATTTCCAGTTCATATAGGTATCTGCTTTTATAGCTTGCTTCATCTCTTGTCAATGCATTTTTTCCCCTGCATTTTTGTGTGTCCCATGATTTTTGATTACATGTCAGACTTTATGAATAGGATAGTGGAGACTGAGGTGGATAGAATTTATGCCTAGAAATGAGCATGCCTGTCCTTTTGTTAGGCTGCTAGTGTGGAAGGGTGAGTCAGTCTTGTCAAGAGTCGTGCTGGGACTGGGTTTTGTCTTGCAGCTTCGGTCACCCACTGGTCTCCAATCCTCTGTCTTTACCTTGTCTCTGGGGTATGTTCTGATTTGTCTGTGGGTGGGTTTTTTTCAGTGTTGTACTGTTTCCTACTGCTCCCTGCTCCCAGAGAGGGTCTCTGTTTTCACTTTTGCCCTTCCTGCCGTGGTAACTGCTTGTTACTTAGTGCTTGCAAGCCTAAAAATGGGAGCCCCACTGTAGCCACCATGGAAAGGAGCCCATTGGCTGGTTAATGGGTTCCCAGACTTCAGCTTCTCGGACTCAGGGGAGGTGGGGAAGGACAGGGAGTGGATGTGAACAGGAAACTGGAAGTTCACAGCTACAAGGGGAGAGAGAACTGAACAGCCTCAGAGAGGTCACCCTGCCCTCAGCATGGAGCATGGAGAGAGGATGAGAGTGGGGCGGATGGTGAGAACAGCGAGAGGTTGGTAGGCTGGATGGTGGCGCTGGAGGATGCCAAGGGACCAGAGATGCATTTTTAAGGTATCACAAGCAGGACTTGTTGAGTAGGGTTTGCGAGGTGAGGCAATATCAAGAAGAGCTTCCAATGGCAATGACAGAGAGGAGTAGACAAACTGGCACATCATGAAAAGAAATACTGTGTCTTCCTTTTCTGTGACATTTCTGGTGTCACTATGAATCCAGGAAATTTAAAAGTGCTTCTTGGAAACATAAAATTTTAGCTTTGCAAATAATTTCTCCAAATTCAATTTATCTGCTAATGCTGCGGTCCCCAGCCTTTTTGGCACCAGGAACTGTTTTCATGGAAGACAATTTTTCCACGGACTGGGGAGGTAGGGGTTGGTTTCGGGATGATTCAGGTGCGTTACATTTATTGTGCACTTTATTTCTATTATTTATGATTACATTGTAATATGTAATGAAATAATTATCCAACTCACCATAGCTTGGGGTCCCCTGTGCTAAAGCTTTTTCCATATTTAATGGGAGGGGTCTGAGTTGGGGGTAAAATAGTGTATAAATTTTGGAGCTTGGGGCTGGGTGAGACCCTCTAGGAAGCAGGTGGAGAAGACCTGGCCCAAGCCTGGTGGACCCCATACCTGGACATTGTTGCATGGTGTTAGGGGACAGCCCATGTGGTGGGACGAAAACAGGGGCCATGTGAGGGAACCGTAGGGACTATCAGGATGCAGGCTGGGTTAACAGGACCAGGCGCTCCTCCAGGACCCAGCAAGAACAGGAACAGAGTGTAGCCCCGGAGCGTGTATGTGCCGTCAGAGCTGGGGACTGGCTTCTTCTATGGGCCTACGGCCAGTCTAGCTACAAATTTAGTTCCCAGTGACTTACAGACAGAGACCCCTGGAGATGATCCAGATGTTCCTGAAGCTCCTTCTTAGAGCTGGTCTCATGGTTCTGTCTGGTTTAGGTAAGGAATGTATCAGATCAACATCCAGTGAAGGTTCTCCAGAAATCTCTTCATTTCCAAAACGTCAAACATTTCTGTTGCTCACATTATTCTCTTATGTAGAAGTCAGTATCTTGTTTCCTAGTATATAGATAATGTGCCTAATGAGAACATGGTTTTGAAGTTCATTCACTGTCTTTGCTTTTTTTTTTTTCCTTTATTTTAGCCCAGTAATAATATCAGAGAGGAGTAGACATTGGAGCAGCCAGAAAAAATATATCACAGCTTGCTGTTCTTTGACACCTGGAGTATTATTTTGAGTCCAGGAAACTTAAAAGTACTTTTGGAAAACCATAAAATTTTAGTTCTGCAAATACTGTCTCTAGCATCGATTTACCTGCTAGAGCTTGTTCCACACTTAACATTCCCTTGCTCTTGTGCTTGCGTTTATCTCTGCTTCCTCCTGTGATTCCTCTGCTAGGAGAATGGGTTGTGAAAGCAATAGGATCCTTACGGTAAAGACTTGATTTTTTTCTCCAAAGACAGCCCCATGAAGAGAGTTAGGCCAAATCAAGAGGCAGAGAACATTGAATTATGTTTTTAGAAAACAGAAAAGCTATTTGATATCTTTAATCTCAGCCTAATTTCTTACGTGCCTTCACTCGTTGCTTTAGAGTATTGTCTGCATGATTCTGGAACTGTCAATTTTAAGGAAATACATATGTGGAGTGGTGCATTTATTTATATTCTACTTGCTGAATTTTCAACCTTGAGTTGGAAGGTGAACGAGAGCTAGAGGCTCTCCCCTCCGGCTCCCCGCCCAGTTGCTGTCCGTGCTGCCTGGGAGCCAGAGAGCAAATCTCCATCTCCCAGCCCCTTCCCCGGCACCTTAGCAACTTGGGCTGTTCATCACGGCCATGTTCTTTATTCTTTAGTTCGCTTTTAAAGATCCAGTCTTCAGTTTACGTGTATTTCTGTGTTTTTAGGTAAAATACCTTCGTGTGAAGTATTGTTTGAGGCCTAATCAGAACTGAGTCTGTAGAATTGAAACAAGTCTCTGTGTGACACTAACCGAGCTCTGTGGGGACTGAACTCATCATCTTTGCCATGTTATTGCTCTGCTCTCAGCATCCAGAGATTTCAATAAAACAGCACAAACACTCAGTTACGTCAATTATATGCAGATAACCCAGCAGGCAGTGATTACTCTTTGTGGACAGACACCACTGTGAATTTAAGGACATTGAGTTCACTTTGTTTGGTCTTTTATCCCACATGGTGCCTGGTAGATTTAAAATAAGGGTGGACTGAATATAAAATGTTGGCTGATGCAGGTGACCGTGACGTGGTGCTTCTGTAACCGCATGTTTGCTTCGTCAAATGGTGGGCCTGTTCATCTCCACCTGGGGCTCTCTGAGCAGGTATAACCCTCTCCTGCAGGTGGGCAGGGTGGCTTGATGATGGGTTCACTCTCTGAACAGCTGGGCAATTCCAGGCTTAGCTGACTGATAATAAAATGATTAACAAGGATCTGAGTTCTACTAAAATAAAAGGCTTTAAACAAACATGTTAACTGGTGTTAGCCTGACCATTGCAGTGTATGCCATTGCAATAACATTGCAGGAAATATTAACCCATATAAAAATATTGCCACCTTTTCTATTAATTTCTTGAATGTACACTTATATGTGCATATATATGTATATATGTGTGCATATATAATCTTAATAATTATATAATGTATTTAAACATACCAGAAACTCAAATATCTGTTGAATGGATGGTGTGTCTTTGTTACTCAATAAATATTTATTTTATCTGTTTGAATGAAAGCCGAAACGCATTTGACGAGGTAATATTGTTTTGTCAGCTAATGTTTTAGGGCAAGGCTAATCTTTGAAAGCACACAAAGGCCCCTCTATTTGTACGGGATTATTAAACACAACCTATTCCGGTGATGTTTCTTTAAAGGGAGAGTCCCTGGCCTGAAATAAATTTGGTACCAAAAGTATGTTTACTTTGCACTGGTGACACATTAGAGTCATCTAATGTGACAGATTTTATAATATTTATTGTGGGTTCTGGAAAAACAGTAATCTCTATATGACCACAGCTGCATATGGGATATTTGGTAACAGTCTGTGATCAAGCTCAACTGTGAATTTTTAAGTTTAATTTGATAATTTAGAGTGTCATTTATACTAGTAAAAGGCCTGGATTTAGAACAAATGGGACCTTATGAAATTAAAAATCTGTCTTTTATTTTGTAAAGACATGGTTTCTTACATGTTACATAATTGTCAGGGTTTGGATGATTGAAACTGAGCAGAAACTATGATTAGGCTTACGATGTATTATTGCTGACATCCTTGTAATCCATTGTAGATTATTATGCTTAGTTCATGAATATATTTCATGTGTTGGTGCTTTAAGAGGTTCAAACTCGGCATGAGGACATGCAGGAGAAAAGTAAAGCTTTATGATAAGGGACACATTTGAAGAAGAATAAGATTATAACTAAACCATGATGTTTTAGATATATTGGATTGCCAGGTGCTGGGATCATAAGGTTATTTATTCATGTGTAAAAATAAAAGCCAACTGTTATCTCAAGAGTTATCTAATTTTAGCCACAATCTTACAGCTTGTTAAATCTGTTCTATCAATAATTAGATGGCGCAATTACTATATTTTATTTCTAAATTTATTTCTAAGATGGCACAATCACTGCAGGAAGTTAGTTTGAAATGCAATCCTAAGAGTCACGATTTAAGGTGAATTATTATAGTTCTAAGTCTGCCTATACGTGTGTTTCCCCTTCTGATTCAGAAATAGTACAAGATTTGAGTTTTGAGAAAGTACTGATCTGGGGTGAGATGATATCTCACTGTGGTTTTGATCTACCTTTCCCTAATGGTTAGAGATGTTGAGCGCTTTTTCGTATCGCTGTTGGCCATTTGTACATCTTCTTTTTTTTTCTTGTTTTTCTTTTGTATTATCAATCTTACTTGCATATGATTGTATGTCTTCTTTTGAGAAATGAGAAATGTTTATTCCTTTGCCCACTTTTTAATGGGATTATTATTATTATTATTTGCTATTGAATTGTTTGAGTTCCTTGTATATTCTGGGTACTAGTTTCTTGTCAGATGGTTTGCAATTGTTTTCTCCCATTCTACAGGTTGTCCCTTCACTCTGTTGACAGTTTCCTTTGCTGTGCAGAGGTTTTTTAGTTTGATATGGTCCTGTTTGTCTATTTTGCGTTTGTTGCCTGTGCTTGAGGATGTGGAGAAAAGGGAACTCTTATACACTGTTGGTGGGAATGTACATTAGTACAGCCATTATGGAAAACAGTATGAAGGGTCCTCAAGAAACTGAAAATAGAACTACCAGACAATCCAGCAATCCCACTGCTGGGTATTTATCCAAAGTAAAAGAGATCAAAGGGACATCTGTACCCCCGTGTTTACTGTAGCACTATTCACAGTAGTTAAAATATGGAATCGATGTAAGTGTTCATCAGCAGGTGAATGGATAAAGAAAACGTGATGTGTATACACAATGAAATACTGTTCCTCTGTAAAAAAGAATGAAGTACTGTCATTTGCAGCAACATGGGTAGAACTGGAGGTCACTATGTCAAGTAAAATAAGCCAGACACAGAAAGACAAATACGACCTGTTCTTACTCATATGTGGAGCTAAAAAAGTGGGTCCCACAGAGCTGGAGAGTAGAATGGTGGTTACCAGAGGTGTGGTGGGGGGACAAAGAGAAGTTTGTTAATGGGCACATACAATTAAGTAGAAGGAGTAAGTTCTAGTGTTAGATAGCACAGCAGGTTAACAATAATTTATTGTTTATTTCAAAATAGAGGAAAAGAATTAAAATATTCCTAACACAAAGAAATAATAAATTTTTGAGGTGATGGATATTTTAAGGACCCTGATTTGATCATTACGCAGTATATGCATGTGTTAAAATATCACATTTACCCCATAAATATATAAAATTATTATGTATTCATAGAAATTTTTTTAAAAGTACTGATCTACTGGAAGTCTCTGTTTACAATGTAGGTAATCCCTCAAAGAATGCTCTTAGTTTTCAACGATTGAAGACTGCAGTACATTTAAAGAAAAGATGCACTCCATCTTTAAAAAACCAGTTGCATTTGTTTTAAGTTATTATTAACCAGAATACTAAAAATATTTCATTTCATAAATGTCATACAAAAATATCAGGGTAGCCAACCAAAAGGTAATGAAGTTTGAAAGCTCCTTTACATGGAGGCAGTTCTGCACTGCCCTTGACATGACCCTGGGTTTGATGCATTTGGAGCTTGGGAGCTGACATGGGATCGGGGTGCCGGTCGGAAGGTGCTGGAAGGTGGCCGCTCCCACAGGAGCACCCCACTCCTGTCCTCTCCCTCCTCCTGTGGGCGGTCCCCATGTCCTCTTTTCCACTCCAAATCCTGATCAATACGCAAGGTGCGATTCTGGTGTCTTTCACTATCAAGCCTTAAATGACCTGCACTTATCTCTCTTTACTAATATTAACAATTACCATTTTCGGGTTGCTAGAAAATTTACAAGTATTTTTACACGGAACACGTATTATTATTAACATCACTAGAACGGTTGATAGAACAGATTTTATCTTTTATGGATGAGGAAACCCAGATTCCAAGAAGTTAAGTGATATTCCTGTAGGACATCAGTACTCATTTTCATTCATATATTAATGAATTAAATGGTCTTCCTCTTGACAAAACATAAAATTTTAATTCAGCTATAATGTCCCAAACTTTTATTTTACTTTACATGTTACTGAGTTGAAAATGTTATTGTCAATGCTTTGAGATGTCTTCTAATTGATCAGCTAAATGATAAATTTAGATAAATATATAGCATTCAGGATTTATTCATAAGCTAATAATACCCAGTTAGAAAGTGAATGAAGGAAAAATAATCCAATTTACAGAATCTGCAAAATAAGCTTCATAACAAATGTGCACCACCTTTACAAGGAAAATAATGAAATGGCTGCAGTGTCCCTGTGGACCTAAGGGGGCCTTGAGTGCAGGAGAGCTGCGGCCTCCTGCTGTAGAGGCACTGAGTTCCATACCCTTCGGGAACTGCCCGGAAAGCAGCTGCTGTCAGTATCCTCTCTCCTCCCCTCCCCATCCTGGCTCCCAGCTGGTACCCTTGCTTCCTATCCTACTTCACTGGAAGGAAGGTTTTAGGCAATCTGAAGAGCTCCCACCACCATGTCCACATACCTACACTTCTGTACTCAGTCTTCCTTCCCGTGATAAACTTTGACCTGCCTGTGGGTCTCCAGTCTTGGGCCAACTCCTCCTCTTGGGCACCGGTTTTCAGATGCTCTCAGCTGCCCAGGGGTCTATTCCAACAGTTTTTCTCTTTCTCTTCTGCATCCTAAAATCTCCCTTTCTGCTAGATCTTTTCCTTTGACACACTTACATGTTGTTTTTTACATCTTAAAACACAGTATTCCTGATGCCATTTCCCATAAACTACCATCCCGTTCCTCTCTTCCCATTTATTTAAAAAAAAGAAAGTAAAAGAAAAAACTCCTGTAAAGAGTTGCCTGTGCAACTTGGTCTGTTTTCTCTGGACGCCATACCGGTCTGGAGTGGGTGAGATCAATAAGAAAGTAAGAGAAGCCAGAGGAGAGCATAGGTCCACAGAATCAGCCCATTTGGCTGAAACAGGACTTAAGGTCACCTTGTCAAGGTCAACAGTAACTTCCATGTTGCTAAATCCGGTGGCCAGTTGTCAGCTCTCTTTATCTGTTCTACGCAGGGGATCCCTTTCTTCCTCTGAAACTTGGATGGATGTGGCTACACACATATTTAATACTTTTATAAATTCCAAAAGAAAACACAGACACATACAGTAAGGAATTTTAAAAATAAGCTACCAATTGGGAAAAATACTTGAAAATTATCCAGGAGGCAAAATATAATGCTCTTGACATAGAAAGAGCTTTTTCGGCCTAATAAAAAGGTCAAAACCCCAAAAGGGGACTAGACAAAGATAGGAATAGAAAATTCACAAAACAAATAATATGTGAGAAATAATTAAGTTCAGTCTCGTGGATAATAAATAAAAATAAATAAATTCAAACTAACATGTCAGGGATACAACATTATCGAAACAGAGACAATTGTGATGCCAGACAGAAGAGGCATACTCATACACTGCCGGTGGAGCGTAGATTGCGCCACATCCCTGGAAGTGATTTTGGCAAATTTTTTCTTAAGTCTTCGAATGTGCATTTCCTTTGACATATCAGTTCCATTTCTGGTAAACTATCCTAAGAATATAATCACATAAATATGCAAAATATGTAACTGAGTCTTCATAGAAGTATTCCATAGTAAAGAAAAGCTAGATTTAGAAAATATCTATGAAACATTAGTAAAAATTATGATATCAAGATCTGTTCATATTTTCGTTGTAGTTCATCATTACAGAATAATATGTGTAGTTCAATCCCATTTTTGTTATTTATCCTAGAAAAAGGATAGAAGGATAAATATCCAGATAATCAAAGGCGCGACCTATGGGTATGGATATTGGAGGGATTTGCATTGGTGTTTCCTCCTTATCTGAATCTTCTATCTTTTCTTTAATGAGTATCTATTACTATGAAGGTAAAATAATAAAACAGAAAAAAACATTCTTATTTGTTAAGGACATTATATAATTAAAGTTCTAAGTTTAAAACCAAAGTGAAATACATGTGACTTTATTTATTAACAGCGTGTAAGATGAGAGTGTCCTGGGGAGACGTCTGCAGGGGCAGGTGAGCGTTGGAAGTGTGCACGACTAGACCGGGTCTCCTCATCATGGTGCTATTGTAAATGTTAAAGATTTTTATGAAATATTCTAATAGCCAAAGTTTATACACACACATATATCCATACATAAATGTGCACATAAATGTACATGTATTTGAGTGCTAATATACACAGGAGCTAACATGCACACCTGTACGTACAGACACACACACATCTTTATTTGACTCTTCTGGAATATCCCTGATACTTTGTTTACAGACTTTTTGTGTGAATCTCTCAAAGTTATTGTAAAAGTGAATTTTAAGGGTAGTTTAAAAAAAGAAAAAAAAGCTCTTGTGTTAGAAGCTGAGAGTTTCAGACGATACTTAGGTGAGGCCTACACCCGCTGCTTGCATCAGCCGGCAGCTGCGTGAGCAACTGCGAACATCCCTGACACCTCGGGCTGATTGTTACTGTGGAAACAGACTTTGTGCTTTGGAGAACCGGGTAAAGTGCCTGAATCATCATGCTTAGCTTCCCCTCTTGCAATGCAGCATCAATTCCTTGCCTCCATGCCTTCTGACATTGTAGAGAAATTTTACAAAAAATACTGACTGGAGTATGTGCGTTCATTGGAACAAACAGACTTGAGACATAAGCGTTAGATGTGCGCTAAGATTGAGAGCCGGTGCCTGGTGGCGATCACGATGCTCTGAGGTAGGCAAGTCAAGGTAAAATGCTGTGTGTGTTGGAGGTCAGGTTCCATGACAGGCCATTTTCTGGAAGGGAGTGGCCCCAGTGTCCCCATCGTGCAGAAGACAACCTGCCTCTGGGAACCAGAAACCACGCCAAGGAGGCAGTGGTCATGGGCACAGGTTCCCAGTGGTTTCTGAGCATTAGTCCTGGTTCATGATGACAAAAGGAAGGTGTCCTTCAAAATGTCTTAAAAGGGCTTATGTGGGTGACAGTGTGGACATGGACCTTTAGGAAAGCATCATGACCCCTGAAAACAGCCGTCACTGAGATCAGATAGCTGTCCACCCATGCTCTGGACTCACTCCTTCTCGTCCAGACCCTCACAGCTAGGTGCCTGCCCATTCCCAGTGTCCTTCCAGCACTGGCCGCTCCTGTCACCCAGAACACACTGGCCTGTCCTCCCCACTGCCTGCGTCTGAGTTGTGCTTCTCCTCCTGTGGGTCATACTTGCCATGTCTCAGCGTAGTGACCCCACTGTCACCACCGCCACCTGCAAACATGAAGGACTATTTCATGTCCCCATGCTGTGTATGCCCTTAGCACACTGTTGTCCTTTCATGGGCCTCATCATGGACATACAACCTAAGTCTTTGCAAATCATTTGTATAAAGAAAGTCTCTCCCTCCTGTCGAGAAGCTTTGTGAGGGCAGAAGCAGCCTCTCTTTTACTGGAGGCCTGACACAAGGACAGCTCACGTGCACGGCAGAGGAGACATGTAGGACTCTCTTCATGTGCACAGACCCCAGCTAGCACATGTGTTTTGCTCAATGTCAAAGCAGTTAGTTTCCTATGAAGTCAACATTTTCATTCCCATTTTCCCCAGCGAGACGTTTAAAATGTCATGTCTCAGATCACAACGCCGCGAGAGAATAACGATTACTCCACTTCTGATGGTGAGAATAACCATCCAACATGAAATCATTTTAAAAATGGTGCTTTTGAGTCATAGTCTAAACCGATTTCCATGTTTTATTTCAGAAGTGAAATATGCATTTGTGTGAGACAAGTTAGACTGTTTATTTAGAAATTCTTTTATTGGAAAACTCTGAGTAGTGTAGGTGAAAACTTGTATGTTCAAAATACACATCATGAAAAAGGCTTTTTAGAATTTGGGTTCCCACTGAAAGGAAAGAAAAACACATTGAGGTATTAATTGTGAGTGAGTCTGTAGTTCATTAAAAGTAACCCAGGTGGTCTTGCCAGGATTTCCATGGGGTGTATGGGCTTGTGGGGTCACCAAATGCCTCCGTCCCATGTCCTGTGGGGAATTTTGTGCCCTTACCGCCTAGCATGTTCTTGAGGGACTTGCGTTTCTCCAGTTTAGCTCTCCCTGGAATCTCTGCTTCCTCTACACTTAGCCCTATTCTCTCAAGGCTGCATTGTGCAGTGGCTTTCCCCCTCGCTCTTCTAGGGGTGATAGTGAGAATATAGCAAAAAACATGGAGGAACTAGCTGAGATTGGAAGCTTGGTGCCCTACAGCGCCGTGACTTGACTATCATGGGGAATTTCTCCCAGTCCCCCTTCCCCATGGGGCCAGTGTCTTGTGTAGCCTTTTCCTTAGATACCTTCTCCTAGAATCTTCTAGAATTTCCCAGATTCTTCTAGAATCCCCAATGCCCTCCTGGGTGCCCCGCCCACAATGCCACAATTCCTGGGAAAGCCGAAGCTTCTGTTCGCCTGCCTGGACTCATCTGTGGGCCAGACCAGCTTGGGAAACTACAAAGGGGCCCTTGAGTGAGCTTCCCCTAAAGAACGAGGCTTCTGTCCCTAATCACCAGCTGACGTGTTGAAATTGCTGGATCCAATGGCCAGGCCAGGCCTCCTCTCCAACTGACCATTTCTGTAAGAAAAATGGGAAAAGCAGTGACTCTCCTGCCCCACCCAGAGCAAATTCCTGGGGCCTGTCTCCCCCACTCTTGTTTCTACTACAAAAAACATGTGTTTTGGGCTTCTTGGAATACTCCCCTTTCATGCAAACTTTCCAAAATTACCCAGTCTCTGAAGCCTGTCAGCAGTTCTTGCAAAGTGCATTTGAGGACAAGTAGGACAGGAGTGCCCCTCAGTGCCACCCTGAGAGGCACTTGCCCATCCAGGACCATGGCCGCACTCTCTTGGCTCCTCTGTCTCCGGCACGACTTGCTTACTGCATGTCGGGGTCTCTGTGATGGCTGTGGACCTGAATCACCTCTCTGCTCAGCCCCTCCTGGGGTTATTTCTTCAGTTAGGACCACCCGTGTGACTTAACACCTGCATCTTCTCTCCTTGTGCCTCGGCCTGTCCTGGGGTCGCTGCTCTGTCACTTTAGCGTGATCCCTTCCCACCCCCATGCCTGGCCCTGGACCCCCACCTCCAACTGGAGTGGGACATTTGGGTTGGCAACACCCGCGGCCTGCCATGATAGAAAACATAGAGCATCCTCTGCAGGTGCCTTTGCTCCTTCTGCTGGAGCACGTGTGTGAGAGGGTCGCTCTTCTAGACCCGCACCCGCAGACCCGCGCTGTCCTGTGATGACTGCCCTGGAGACTGAGCCGCACGCAGCTGGGGCGTGAAATTGCTCTTCTATCGTTCCTGATTTCTGTGCTTGTAGGTTGAATTTGAAGACAGATTTAACGTTTCATTTAATGCAGAAGTAAAGGCTCTATGGAGTGGAGTGGTAAAAATTATCATTCTTGGCGGGCAGGGCTACCGTTTCTGAGAGAAGGGAATTTGGTACGTGATTGGAGGCTCATTGTTACTAGTGAACAGGAGTTTTTGTAGGTGAACGTGTACGGGATTGACCTTAGCTCTTTCCTTACAGCTGGAGGGAGTTGTTTAATATGGATAGCTTCCACAAGGGCTGTCCTTTTATTCTGTTAGTGACATTGTTTATGTCTTGCAGACGTTCTTTTCTCTGATATTAAATGGAACTATTTTCAGATGAGCATAATTAATGGTGCACAGTTCAGTGCAAGCTGACGGCTGTCTGTCCCCACCCACTTGGGACGCGTAGGGTGAATGGAAAGCATTGCGTGGACAGGGCTATGCCTGTTACCTGGTGCTCAGAGGTGAAATGGCCTTGATTAGGTGAATTTAGCACTACACTTTAGATACAGTGAGGCAGCAGAGGCATTAGTGCATACACAGACAAGGAAATTGTCCTCTTCAGACCTTATTGCTCCAATCAAAACAAAAGAAAAGAGTAGAAACGTACCTCATAGGTAATTATCACGTACTCCAGCCAGCAAAGTACACACTCACACACACACACGCATACGCACACGTACACACACAGACACACCCATCACTTTGGGGACGGAATCGCCTGACAGATGGCTAAGTGTCGTAAATCTGTGTGGTCTGAGGTTCGTCAAGCAGCCTTTCCAAAGGTCAAGCTGCATGGACATGTCCCTTCAGTGGAAGTTTAGAGAAGGCACATTGAAAATGTTATAAATCACAGTCACCCCAAGTCTTTTAAGTAATAGGGTCATTCAGTCTGATGCAAGTAAGAAACAGAAACTTTGAAAATGAAATGTACGTAACTGAGGACATGAACTTGAAGGCAAGGGGCAATGCTATTGCATTTTAAATAATATGCACTTTACGATTGAAAGGCTAGTGAGAAAATCACAAAATGAGTTTAATTATGTTAAGAGGGAGCTCAAGAAGTACAAAGTTAACTATAACCAATAAATAGTAGCCGAGAGTTTTACTCTGTTTACCAGCGAATTATATCTCTTTGATAGCTAGAACTCTATAATAGTCAAGATGCATTCTCACAAATCTGTGCTTTGCTTGAAAATAATCTAATTCAAAATGATGTTTATTGCACATTACTTACTTTCTTCCACGCTGTGTTTGTAAGAGGACCTACAAAGTAATAAAAATAATAATTGCATAAAATTGATCTTTGGTGAATCTCATAAGGGAGCAAATTAGTCCAATATTATTTTTACTTTTTTTTTGTTCTTTTCATTTTGTGCACTATGTACAGAAAAAAGTAGATAATTTTTATAATTTTAGAAAATTAGGTAATTTTCTAAAAAATAGATAATTTGGTTAGATTATTTTGGTAGATAGTTTAAAAAATAGGTCATTGATATACATAAGTCTAAACATGTTAAAATCACTACTTTATGTATCAAAGGAGTTGTAGCCCCTAACTGGGTTGATGACATCATGTTTTTAATATGAAACTAACTTTATTATTAATTTTTACCTTTTTAAATGATTACTGATCTCCACTGGGGATCATTTAGAATGTGTTTTTTAGAAGCACAAAAACAACTGAACGAGTCATTTTGTTTTATTCATCTATCTATTTAGCACATTCTGTTTCCATGTTCCACATTGTGGTCATTTATTAAATTTTAAAAAGGACAAACTGAACTTCCTGTGTGTGCCAGGCTCTCGTGTAGACACCGGTGCTCAGTGTTGGGTGAGAAATGGGCTTTGCCTTGAAGGACCTCACGTGTCACGGGGCAGGTGCCACAGTGGTCAGGGTGGTGAGTGCCGCCCGGGTCCCTGTGCAAAGAGCATCTACTCCCTGGCAGCACCATTCGAGAGGTCCGGCTCAGACTCGGGTTCTGAGAGTGACCAGGCAGGCTCTGACCAGGTGGACATGACTGGAAGAGGGTCCAGAATAGTGGAGGGCAGATTTTAAAAGATCTGCCGTGTCATGCCATGGGGATTTGGATTTTTTTTTTTTCAAGCATTGGTTAATCATCCAGTCTTTTTATTTGTTTTTTGGAAAAGGAATGTGGTCATGTTCAGCGGCTTCAGCCGTTTTGCCGTGTGGAATTTAGATTGAAGAAAATCAAGACCAGCACCGGGTCGCTCAGTCGGGAAATGACTGTCATAAGCCATCAGAAGACAAAGGGGGCGTTAAACACAGAAAGGCTGTAGGAACTGAGGGAGGGACCAGGAGCGATGGATGTCTGGGGAGGTCGGTCATTGCATTGCCGGCTCTCATTGACCAGTTAGATGCAGAGAGAACTCTCGGTTTCTGGATGCCCCCCTGGGAGGAAGGAAGGCGGTGCCTTTAATGGAGATCTGCACGTAAGAGGCGAGAAAGGCCAAGGCGGAGGGTGATGGCGAAGCGTGCAGAGTCGCCAGGGAGCTGTGAGGGTGTCTAACGGGCAGGAAACGTAAGCAGGAGACCCTGTGGTCTGGACGTCAGGGTGAGCTGCAGTGCAGACGGGGCTCCCAGCCTGGTTCCGTGGGGACTCTGTGGCTGTGCTGAGATCCCCGAGAAGCCACGAGGGCCGAGCAGCGTCCCTGGCTCGTGGTGCCTTTCTTGCACCCAGCCAGGGCACTGGGCTGCGTCCTGTGAGGACTGTGGCTATGGGGAGAGAGCCTGTGACTGCCTCAGCTTCTCAGGGTGGTGGCTGATGCCAGAGAGATTACACACCGGTGATGTAGGTAATTGGTAAAAGACGGAAAAAAGAAGAAAAAGAGCAGAAGTCAAGTCACAGGTGTGGGAGGGAAGCGGGAGCCAGCCCAGGTCTGGAAGTCCAGGGGGAGAGTCGAGAGAAAGGGGGGACGCAGTTCATCCACGGGTGCCTTCCAGAAGGTTTCCGCAGGCTTTGAGGGTGGTGGCCGTTCCTGGCGTGGGCATGATGAGCAGAAGTCCTTCAAGAAAATGATGGGAAGTGAAGGAGAGTGGCATCTGTCAGTCAGTGCTTTGATTTAGAAAGAAGGAAACGCGAATCTGTTTTTAAATGGACTGGAAGGATCTGGAAGTAGATACAAACATGGATGGGTGAGGCTCACTGGTTGACTGGTTAGCGGACCTCAGTTGCTTGGGGCTGAAGCTGTTGTGTCCACCGTGTGGGGCCAGAGACGAAGCCCTTCCTTCTGAACAGCATGAGCAGCCGTGGAGATGGTGGGCATGCCCCTCGGGATGGGAGGGGAGTGGCCCTTGCTGTCCTCTGTTTTCTTAGTGACGGGAGACAGGGCCACCCATAAATGGGAAGTGATGGTATGACTGGGAGCTTAAGGAGTTAGACCGGGGGATTCAGCAACTGCTCTGAGACCCAAAAACGGTTGCTGATTCATCCCAAGCAAAGAGTCTTCGAGCTCAAGCAAGCTAGTCCGGGGGAGGCAGGCCGAGGCAAGAAGGAACCTGGATGGAATACGTGCAGATTCGCACAGATCTGTGCCCTGGCCCAGCTCCGTACACCCAGCAGCCAGCTTTATAGCATCCCTTCCCCGTCCAGGCAGGGGACTCGGGAGGAAAGGTCCACAGGTCCCTCCTGCTCTATGTCACGTGGGGTGAGCCAAGCTTCACAGTCACTGTGTGCAGAGGGGGTGCCAGGTGAGGAGGTGGCGAGAGGGAGCTGAGCTCCAGCCAGCGCTCTGCATGCTGGGGGTGCACCTTGCTTTTGTGGATGGTCTTCAAGGTGCCTTTTCCCAACCAGTCTACCCCAAGGAATCACTTGCTTCCAGCTGCTGCCTGGCCTCCAGCTCAGGCCCCTGCAGTCCCATCTTGGCAGGCAGATAATCTTACTAAAACCCAGTGTGACCAAATCACTCTCCTACCCGGGACCCATCGTAGCTCCTCCTGCCTGTGACCAAGCCTAAAATTCTTGCTGGAGTATTTGAACCCCCAGGTGTGTTGGCCTCTCCTTGTCTCTCTGCCCTCAACTCCACGCCTTCCCTCCCCACCCTCTGACATCTTTGCACATGACTTTGCTTCTCATAGCGTCTTTGCTGCTATTCAAAACCGAGCCGAGTGCCTCTGACATGTGCTCGGATTTTGGTGTCTTTACCCCAGCCTGGTGAGCAAGGCCTAGACCCTGTTTCTGAGGCTCCTCCCAGCCTCGCAGATGGTGGGGCCCAGAAGGAAAGCAGGTGGACAGTCCCATTCCTGTTGGTAATGACCTCGGCCTGACGCAGAGACGCTGCAGCTTCATGTAAGAGTGACAGTAAGAACTTGGTAATGGCTCTCACAGGTTTCCAGTCAGTGTGAATTGCCTGGAGACCCACCAAGGTGTCAAGTAACAGAACTCCCCAGGGTGTTAAGAACAAGAAAAAGGAAGAAACAGATTTCATGTTGATTAGTTCTACTTGCAGCTGTGACTCCACCGTAGACGGTGGGGAGGGTGAGGATGGAAACGTGGGCTCCCTCCCTGTAAACCGTGCTTTTCTGGGCGAACGCTGGACTGGCGCCTTGTTGGTGTGCCAGGGGTGGCTCTGGAGGCCTGGCCATGCTTCCTGTAGGGAATTGTCGGCTGTTCTTCATCTCTGCTGTACTTTGTTTTTTATTGTTTCTTGCTCAAATCCTCCCTAGTTTGCCCCAATGGATATGGGCAAAGTCATATTCATTTCCTAGTGACTCTCTTTAGCTTGGTCTAGTCTGCGAGCCATAGTTAGGTGCACACACATGGCTGGGAGCCCTCCTCACTGCGTCACACCTGCATCACGGTCTGTGTCTGACTTCACACGTGAATGTGCTGTAAATGACAGGAGTTAGATCTACTTCGTGGGCAGGTGTACGCCTTTTCCATTGTGTGCCAGGAAACTCCCGTATCTCCGCGTCGGGAATATGGGGCCTCATTACATCATGACATGCATTTGTCTAGAAGACTCCAGTGTGCTCTCTTGAATTCTTAACATAGGATAAGTTAATTATTTTGGAAATTAATGTTTAGAAACTAACACTGTAAGCATAAAAGAAAATATCATCGCACAAGGATATCAGCACTTCATACTTGAAAGTTTGTTTTGTTCCCAGGACGTGTATCTAAAAGGAGTGTAGTGACTTTTAAATTAAATGATCTGAACTGAATATATTTATGAATTGTTTTTAATCTTGAGGACAGCAGTTTATTTTAACTGTTGGTAATAACAGATTCTTCTTAATTAGTGTTTTATTTCTAACGCAGTTTGGTACCATTGTAAGTAAACCCGGAGAAATCATACTGAACCTTTCTCCCCCTCTGGAACTGTATGCGAATGTGCTAAATCTGAAGATTTTGACATCCGTATCTAAAAATACTTTATGAAATAGTTTTCGTTTCTTCCATTTAGGAATAGATTTGGAGGCTGTTTCAATGAATTATTTAACCAGTCGGTGGAAAGTTTTCACTCACTTCAGAAAAAGGAGTAATCATGTGGAAGATGACTAACTTTATAAAAATAATTTCCCTTTGTGCCTCGCGAGGCGTGTGTGCTCGTGCTCTGCGAGGCGACCCGCTGTAAGCGCAGCACGTCCCATGAGGATGCTCGAGAGTTGTTGTCATTGCTGTTGTTGCCCGAGGTTACAATGCGGATGGGACGTTCAAAATGTGAGGATCAAAAATTAGAACTATCAGGGGCTATCTCACTAAGACTGTACTTTTATGATCTCTCATTAAATATATGATTTGGGGGGTCAAAAAAACATGCAAAAGAGCATGGTTTTAAAAAGGAGGCAAAACCGCCATTGGCAGTGGTGGTGAGCGGATAGAAAGACACTTTCTTTTCCTTCCTTGCCGACTCCATGGCCCTTAAATACCACCTTCCCTCACCGCCATCGCAGTGCGCAAATACGGAAGGTGCACAAAGTATTGCTGCGTGCAAATCTTTGCTGATAAATAGTGAAATCTAAATCAGGTGAGTGGGTTTTTAATAAAGTATGTATATTACCTAAAAACAAGTAAAGAAACAGGAACAGTCAAATAACCATTTGAGAAATTTAGAGAGAGATGACTTATTTTAAAAAGGCTCTAACATCACAAAAATTCGTTCTGGATTTGGATGATGTCTGTAATGTTTAACATATTCCAAAACAGGAGAAGAAAAGCTTTCCAATTCATTTTTATGACTATGGCATCATTCTAATATTCTACCCTGGTAAAAATAACACAAAAAAGTACTCCTGAGAAATCTCATGGCTGTAGATGCAGAATCTTACGGAAAGTATTGGCAAATTTAGTCTAGTAATGTTTAAAAGTATAATGATAATAGTGACTAAAGCTTACATAGGTGTTCCATGTTCCAGGTGCTCTTCTAGGTTCCTATGTTATCTTATTAACTAAAATGTAAGCTCATAAAATCTTCTTTTCTGTTTTGCTCACTGGTGTGATGACAGTGCCTAGAACAAATTTATTCTGGCACAAAACAGAAACCCAATAAATTTGTGGAATAATTGAGTGAATAATATTCACAGCAATATTATGAGATGGATACTATTAATTTTCCTATTTTATATGAAAGGGTGTAACAGGCCCACAGAGATTTAAAAATTTGCTCAAAGTCGTAGATACCATACACAACTATGTAGAGGTTTTCACAGAAAGTGCAAGGAAAGTTCAGCATTGGAAAATCTAATAATATTGTTTAATTTCTTTAGTATCTTAATCTATCAAACGGTAAAATTGCAAAGTCTTTTGACATATGCTCAACAGCAGCTCAGGTAATTCCACTCTAACTTATGGGGGGTAAACTTTTTCATAAAATAAAAAATCAAAGGAAATTTCCTTAACACTTCATAAAAATGTTTCTAAAAAGAGCAACATTTTCATAAAAATACCTAACTCCAAATTCTTAAGGATGCCACATTGGAGGAATTTCCATTGAGGTAAAGACCGAAGAAGGATGTCTGCTGTTCACTCTGTTGGGTAATGCTGTACTTCACCAGACTGGTTGAACAAGGGGAAAAATTAAAGTCTATAAAGAGGACAGGGTAAGAACAAGTCATCATTAGTTGTGGCTGTTACACACTGACCTTCATGCTTAATAGCTGGGTGATCTTGGCCAGGTTATTTAACCTCTCTAAGCTTTGGTATGTAATCTCTCAATTGAGAATATTACTACCATGTACTTTGTAAATTTGTTGTTAAGATAAATAGGATAATGCATGTAATATGCCTTTTTATAGTAGTTGGCAAACAGTATGCACTCAATAAATGTTATTCATTTTTGGCATTAAGTCTTGAGAAACCAAAAAAACTCATTTGAAAACCACTAGCACTAATGGAGTGATGTCATTAGTCATTATGTTAAGAGTTCGTATGTAAAGCTTCAGTGCTTTCCAGTATACAAGTAACAAAAAATTAGCAAATAGAATGGGACAATAGCTTTATTTACATCAACAATAGTACATCTAGGAATATGTTATTATGTTAATATATCAATAGTATGTGTAGGAATAAACATAAGAAGAAATGTTCAGAATCCCCTTGGCATGAATTATTTTAGGTCGATTTTCTCAGGTACTTTATAGGGACTTAAATGTATAAATTGAGGTCTTCATTAATGTCCCCCAAATTCTTGCTTTTTAAAAAATTCCCGCGAAAAGATCTATAAAAGTTTAAGGAAAATCATAAGAGAAGATATTAATGAACCCTAAGGTAAAGCACAAAGATGTAGTGTTTTTCAACACCTGTCAAATTTCCCATCTTTATTCTCTAAATTGAAGACAATCTCTAGTCAAATACAAATGTAAGTGATAGGAGATAAGTCACATGTCATGAACATTAACATGAAAGACACACAAATACCTTATAGCAAAGAATAACCAGAGAAGTTATATAAAGCAGATTTGTAGACAGTTACTTGAATTTTTGTGATATTATTATAGAATGTGTGAAAGTTGTAATAATTAAGAGATTAGGCTACTGGAGTAAAAATAGACAGATGGCTAGGACAGAAGTAGTTACAAGTATATATGTGTCATTTCAAATCAGTGGGAAATGAATTTGAGTCTTCAAAAAAAGTGTTAGCTAACCACTTGAGAATAAAAAGAGGAAATTACAGTTTCTGGTGTCTGTATTCTAGTTTAGGTAGCCTCATAAGCTGAATTTCTCCTTACATCCTTCCAAAAACACTCACGTCAACAATGAAAGCAAATGAAACCATCCATCACCATCCCAACAGCATAATGAGGAGGGAGAAATTAACAAGCACCTTTGCAGTTCGTATGATGGGAAATTAATTTTCATATACCAGCTACCAACAGAGTCAGATAGGGAAACTACCACGCATGAGCGGAATCAGGAAGAATTTGCCCAGTAAAGAGAAGAGGACAATGGCAGTCCTGGGATGGAGAAAAAAATAGATCATCCCCAGTGAGAAAATGACCCACCTGAGCAAGAAAATATTAAAAGTAGTCTGAAACTTGGTGGATCAGAACACTGACTCATGGAGAATTTTTAAAAAGTAATTTGAATGCTCACAGGAGCCTTCAAAAGTAATTTGAAAGCGCATAGGTGGCAGTCTTGGAAAAGCAGCCTGCTCTTTTAGAGGGTGTGGGGAGAGGGGGAGGAGAGTGTGTTCACTGAATGTATAATGATGGAAGGAAAGTAGAATGAACATGGAAATTAAGGTCCTACTGAAACAAAAGAATAAAAGATCAGAACTCACTCTCCTCCCTCCCAAGAAGCTATTGACTAATGAAAATACATTTCATTACATCAAAAGAAGCAGCTACTCTTCGTTCTTGCCTACAGATACATGGTATTGTTTCTTCAGGAAAATAAAACACATTTCTAATGAACAGAACATGGCAGACAACATCTGTACAAAGCTTCTATACAAAGAAATCAGAAAATGAGGGTGAAAAACACCACAAAACAAACACAAAATAGAGGGAAAATGTAACACACCACTCCACACTAATGCATATTCTTAAAAAAGCATTTTTAGATAATGTTTAGAACTTCAAATTAGAAATTTAAAAAAACTCCTCAGGATAAAAATGGATAAAAACTGGGAGACATGAGAATTGACAAATTTCAGGGGGAAAAATTGAAGAAAAATAGGTGCATAGGACAGAGTAGCTTTTGTGAAAATATAATAAAAGATATTGAGGATTTGGCAATAGACAAGATAAATAAGATAAAGAGGTAAAAAGAATTAGAGAGAAAAAGATAGCTATAAAATATAGGCAAAGAAGTTTCAACATTCATATAACTGGAGTCCCTGAAAATAAAAGTAACATAATGACACAGCCCTAATATTTAAAAGGTATATAATATAAGAATTTTTGGAAAATTGATGAAGACCTAAATCTATGTATTTAAGGGCTCATCAAGTACATGAGAAAATTGACCTAACAATGCCAAGACTTTTCTAATAAGTCTACTTTGAGGCCGGGTGTGGTGGCTCACGCCTGTAATCCTAGCACTCTGGGAGGCTGAGGCAGATGGATCCTTTGAGCTCAGGAGTTTGAGACCAGCTTGAGCAAGAGTGAGACCCTGTCTCTACCAAAAAAAAAAAAAAATACAGAAAGAAATTAGCTGGACAACTAAAAATATATAGAAAAAATTAGCTGGGCATGGTGGCGCATGCCTGTAGTCCCAACTACTCGGGAGGCTGAGGCAGGAGGATTGCTTAAGCCCGTAAGTTTGAGGTTGCTGTGAGTTGGGCTGATACCGCAGACACTCTAGCCCAGGCAACAGACTGAGACTCTGTCTCACACACACAAAATAAATAAATAAAAAGTCTACCTTGATTTTAAAGATAAGAGCAAACCTTCAGGGTCTCCATACAAAATGATCCATTAATTATATATGGAAAGAAAACCAGATTGGCATTGGTATTCTTTATAGTGACATACCAAGCAAAACAGCAGTGGAATAGTATTTTAAGAAACTCAAGGATAGATTTTATGTGAGCTCATAGTTTTATATCCAGCCAAACTATCTTTCAAGAATCAAGAACTCTAGGAATATTATACTCATGAATCCTTCATAATGCATCTACTAGACCAGTGGCCCTCAAAGGGCTGTTTCATGATGAGTAGATAAGGAGCTTGTTCTAGAAACTAACTCAATCCACCACTTCTTTGGTGAATAAAATAAAACCTTGCTTACCAAAAAGGAAGAAAATGTTGGCTGAACTAAACAGTATCCTTAGTGAAATTAATTCTCTTAATTTTGGAAGAAGTTTCTTATATTTCCCAAGTTGCCAGTCTATAGACCATACTTTGAGTAGCACCACACTAAAGGACACAATTTATCCAGGAAGAGATTACTGGGAAATTTAGGCAAAAGGACCGAGAATGTGCACTGAATATATTAAATTTTTCAGGTTACCCGTAAAGGCTGGGAGCATAGGTGAACATTCACAATGTCTTCTAGGACATATTCATTTCTTAAAAATAATAATAATAAAGACAAAACAAATAACATTATCTGTTCACAAACTTTATGGATACTCTGTACATCTAATAGTAAAATGAAAGTGCAGACAAGTATAGGAGAATGGTATTTGTAAAGCTATATTTTCTGCAAAGATGTGGTAATAAAAACTGAATAATGGAAGGAGTATTGAAAAGGATATGGAGAAAATAAACTTGTCAGTGCTTTTGATAATGTAAATTGATTCAACTACTTGGAAAACTTTAAGTTAGTATCAACTACAGTTCAACATGTGCCTAGACTTCTACCCAGCAACTTCATACTCAGCTTATGTTTGGCGTAAGTCTGCAGATGGTATTCAACAGATATGTGCAAAAGTGGTCATGGCGGCGTTTGTGGTAGTAGTTTAAATTTGAAAACTACCCACATGTGCATTAGCAGCAGAACAGTTACATAAGTTGTGGTGTATTTACATACTAGGATGCCAGACAGCAGCGAGGCCGAGGGAATCACGATGATTACACTCATTGACGAGTGAATCCCACAAGTGTGATGTTGACCAGAAAAAGCCGAACATTAAAGGATATATGTGTTATGATTTCATTCCTAGAAAGCTTAAAAACAGCCAAAATCGATCTGTGGCATTTGAAGTCAAGTAGTGGCTACTTTTGCAGAGTGGTTGCTGGTGGGGAGGGACACAGAGGTGTATTTCTGGGGCATTTCAAACCTTTTGGTTCTTGTTCTGGGTTCCGATGATACAACTGTGTTCGCTTTGTGAAATCCATCATGCTGTGTAGTTGGAAACTGTACACTTCACATGGACGTCACAATTTAATAAGAGGTTCACAATTGGGAGGAAAAGAGAGAAGAGGAAATATAAAATGAAGTCTTTGTTGTTTAGGTAAAATAAATGGGAGTCAAGGGATGTAATTTAAAACTGACGAAGCAAATAGCAAATGCCTATTAAGGAAAGGGGCACTAAAGAAGTACGTGTGTGCGCAGCTGTGGATGATGTATGTATACATAATGTTCACACTGAAACAGCAATACAAAAAATACAGATATTCTAAGAACAAAACAATAACGAAAAAACAAAGAAAACTGTCCATAAGAGAAAAAGAAAGAACCCATAGTAAATATAATGTAATATACACAATAAAATTAGTATAAAGTGCTTGAACAAGTTGTAACCTTTCAGTCATATTAGTACATGTAAGTGGGCTTAACCTACTTATGAAAAACATCTTCATGTTGGTTCACAAAATAAAACCCAAGTCTGTGCTTTTTATAGGAGACTTAAAGTGATAAAGAAAGGCTTAAAGGGGGGCACTCTCACTTGTCTCGTGGGCTGTCCCTCTGACATGCCCCGCTGTTGTGGGGTTTTGCTTGTAGTCACTTGCCCTACAAGAGGCTCAAAGCTGATCTTACGTTATTTCCTGCCCCAGTCTCAGAATCAGCCATTTCTCTGAGCAGGATCGAAGCTGGACACATTGGAACACCAAAATAAATAAATAAATAAAGGTGTTTTGGATTAGAATTCACAACGTAAAATAAATACTCATGAGTACACACTGACAGAAACAAGTGATTTCGTACATAAATAAATGGGAGAGTGGTCCAATCTCTGCAGAAGAATTCCAAGTAGTTATACAGAGACTCTGCTTGTAAGGGAGGAGAGCGCGACTCCTCATTCCCTAAGTGTCGGCTCCGTGGAGGGACTTCCTGCCGAAGGGTACACTGGAAAGTGGGGTAGGAAGAGCAGCTCACGGTGGAGGAGCGTGACAAGCATCGCCTCAGCTGCGCAGCCGAGGTCAGCGGCGACAGTGGAAAGTCCTGTTGACGGTGTGGCCCTTCACCTCTGCGGCCTCCCTCCCAGAGACGCAAAATCCCAGTAAAATGGGAAAAACACCCCACAGATTTCAGTGGAAGAACATTCTATAGAATACCTTATTGGCACTCCTCAAAATTGTCAAGGCCATCAAAAACAAAGTCTGAGAGGTCGTCAGTGCCAAGAGAACCCTACGGAGACCCGAACACTAACTGTGAAGTGGGATCCTAATGGGATCCTGGCGCAGAAAATGGAACGAGAGGAACTGAGGAAATCTGGATAAACCATGGCCGTTAATCAGCGTCAGTACAGGAACGCTAGTGCGTTAAGTGTCACTAATGCACCGTAAGTAAGATGTTAATGATAGGAGAACGTGGGTGAAAGGCATATGGCAACTCTGTACTGTCCTTGTATTTTTTCCTGTAACTATAAAACTAAAACTTTAAAAAGGGGGAGGAGGGAAAGGTACACTAGTTAAGTGCAAATAGTGAAAAAGGAGATCTTATCATAATATCGGACAAGATGGAATAACAGAGAAAGCCCCTTCATGAAGCAAAACCGGAGCAGATCAAGGAGACACGGCCGGCTGTGCTCCCCGCTGCACCGCCAGCGCCCCGCCCTCTGGCCAAGGCAGCAAAAATAAATGAATAAGGACAAGTAAGGATGCCGAAAATCTCAACCAAATAATCCATGAAGTAGACCTGAGAGTTCCAAATTAAATGATACCCAATAACAGAGACTCTATTTTCATCTGACGTAGGTTAATAAAAATTACCTGGGTATTCTTTTGTATTTTGTTTTCATTTTTTATTCCTCACTGCAGGTTTTCAAAAATAAAATTAAAAAGGCGGAAAAACAATCAAACCCTCAAACTAACTAAACCCATGGAATATTGATAATTACACAGAAAGAAAAATTGACACAAGTAACTTTTGAACACAGGACTCCAGCTATACAATCTTTATGGAAAGTTTCTAAGAACGGAAAGCTCTGAAACACATCCTGGACTTCACCTGGCCTGTCTCTGGCGATTGTATTGATACGGTATTTCTGAAGTTGTTATTGATAGCGTCTACCAAATATACTGGTGATGTCAGGAAGCAGGGCCACCACGGTGGAAGAAGAGAGATCCGCATCTGAATCGGGCTAGATGAGGAGTTACATTGTGGTGTTGAACTCACGAGGTGTGATATGTATTTACTTAAATATTTCTTAGCTGTGGCCACAAGAAAGTGACAAGAAAATATTGGCACCCTGAAGGTCATGGTCATCCCTAGCACCCAGTTCCCAGTTTCCAAATATTCTTCTCTTTAAAGAAACCAAGATCCGTGGAGAAACTCTTGATTCTAGGCCTGAGGTGAGAAAGCATGGCTTGAGAGTGGCCGACGCACGGTTAATCCTGCGCAGAGTGTGCGTCTGAGGCGTGCAGGTCGCACCCAGTGGTGGTGCAGGGTTTATGGAATTTACCTCTGTGCATGTTCCTAATGATGACTTCCAACAGCTTTTTCATCGTTCACAAGTAATAGCTTCATTTTAAATAACAGCGTCAAAATAAAAAGAAGTCTGCGTTTTCTTGCCTTATTGGACTTCCTGCTGAGACTCTCGGCGTGATGTTTCATTGAGGGCTGTTCTGTTATCTGCTTTCTGTGAAGAAAGAGGAATGTGCAGGCTAATGTCAAACTTGGCTGGTTCCCTTGGAGGTGCTGAGCACGAACTTGACGGAAACGCTTAACCGTGCAGGGGATTTCAAAAGACGAGCAACCCTGTGGCATCAGATGGTAAGCTATTATCCATCAAACGAAAATACTTCATCAAGATGTTGATGCTTTTCAGTCAGAATCATGGATCTTTTTAAATGTCAACTTAAAGATATTTTTTTAATGATACGATCTGGTTTGAGAAGAAATTAAGTAGTCTTCCTGTAGGATAAAAATTCAAAAACAATGTTTAGGAAACTCAGCAGCTGGTGAGAGTCCTTGAGGAATGATTGCAACTTAAGAGTATAAGTGAGTTTCCACACACCCTGCCAAAAAAGGAATTAGGTTCCCCCCAACCAAATATAAAACAACTTCAAGTTCTCTTCCAAAATAAAAAAAAAAAAAACGTCACAGGGGAAGGTGAGCATAGACTATTGGAGAGAGGGGACCCACTGGGCTTTGAGCCCACCTTCAGCCTGGCATCGCCTGGAAGCCCAGGTGAGAGCCTGCAGGATCAGTGACTTATTTGCTTCCTTCTCCGGGTCTCAGGGTGGCCAACTCATAGGAAGATCCACAGAGCAGGGCCACAGCAGGGTCAGGCATTTCAGCACCTGGGCTTCTCGTTGAATGGTGCCTCCACCCAGATGCAGAGAGTCCCTTTCCTAAGGAGTTGGAACCCCATTGCCAACAGATGGGGTACTTTCAGCATGGCCCATGCACGTGGGAAGGAAGCCAGACACAACCACACTGAACCCTCGAAAGGGACCAGGCTGGTGGGTGAATTAAAAGCTGCTCTCTGCACTGATGGGTACATGTGGTTACAGAACAAACTTTGCATTCATATTTCTTGAATGTCAACAATAATAATCAGAAAAACGATGCCGTCCATGCTGAAGTCCACACACACCAAATGAGAATTGCACAGCTGGCTTCCCTCTGCCTGAGCGCACGGTGTGTTTACTTGGTGGCAGTTCCCAGAGGAAGACAGGGCAGCAGCCCCTGCTGTGGGCATCCTTGTCAGCCAGTGATGACCGAGGCCCTCAGGTCCAGAGGGTAGAGAACGCACCCGCTGTCTCACATTGCCCTTCGCACCTTCAGGTCACCTCTTATGCTAACAGGTGCCCAGGCTTTAACTGCCCATTTTCCTGGCATCACAAGGGCTTTCTTCCCTCCAGCCTGATAGCTTGGCCTTGATGGCCGATGGAGTCCAAAGGAAAGAGATAGGCTTAACCACAAGAGGAAGCCAAGGTTGGAGACCATTCAAATGTGCACCCATCACAGACTATGCAATGGAATGCTCGTGCTTTATGGATTCATAGTTTTATGCTTCTCTTCTGGAATAATTCACCCATACTTTCTTCTGGCAGCTTCTTAGACTCTTTTCAGGAAAACTGTGAGTGACCCTGGTTCTAAACTGGCTTTTACCAATGCACACTTGATAAGACTAAAATCACCCACTGTCCTTGGAAACTAATAGAGCATAATTGCTCCATGTGAAGAATCTCCGTCAGTGCCACGCTTTGCCCACGTTGTCCCCTCCCGGAATATTCTCATCGGGCGTACGCTGTTGCCTCTCAGGGTTCTTGGCACTCTCTGTGCCCAGGAAACACCTGTGCCCTTGTCAGAGTTGCCAGTTTATCTGGTCCCTACCACGTCACCAGCTCCATGAGATTGAGACTTTGCCCCTACCCCCGTATCCAGCATGGAGCACATAGCTGGACACACAGAAGCTGCCTGATAAATGCTGCTCGATGAATGAATAAGTGACATGACATCTGTTCTCACTGGACCCATCTTTACCCACAGTATTTGTTTCTTGATTTTCCCCTGGATTCATCACAGTGACACAGGTGCTTTTCATTGTTCTTGAAACTCTCCTCTCAAGATTTTAAAATTGTCTGAGAAGTATGCATTGAATTATGTAATCACGGCAGATGCATATGTGAAAGTGTGTAAGTATAGAAAGTGAGAAACCAATCACCTGCGTACCCTTGCTGGTGATGATTGTTAGTATATTTGAACTTCTTAAGTAAGAGAGGCTCAATCCTAAAGTTACGTCAGTTCAATGATCGTGTGCTGGTTTTAGGCTGAGCTCAGAGGCAGGAGATAAGAGTGTCAGGGGTGCAGACTCGGCCAGAATCCCAGGGTTTCAACCCATGAGCTGCCACCTGCTGTCAGGGGGGACACGGGCAGGGTGCTTCACCTCTGTGATTTGGTTTCCTTGTCTATTAAATAACTCTGCCTTATGGGACTATTGCACAGTTCTGTCGGGGCTATTTCTGTGATTATTATCATGACATAAAGAGGAAGAAAGCATGGTCTGAGAAGCTGCAGGGGAATGGAAAAGAGTATTTTGGTAATAGAAATCAGTGCCAGTGTGATGTGGGCACTGCGTGTAGCAGGTGCACGTGGCGTGGACATCTGGTTCAACCTTGCAGTTGAATAAAGACAAATCTTGAGCATAATTTAACCAATTTTTGTTTAAAAGGCAGGGATGGCATTTCAAGTAGAGAGAACAGAATGAGGGAAAACATGGGTTTTTTGAAGAGCAGCATGCACACACGTTTACTCTTCTTGTATCCGTCCCTCATGGGAGTTTCTGGCACACACACAAAAAAAATCAGGGAAAGGCACTTTTAACTGAAGTTTTGGCTGTACTCTTGATGTAGATGTGCTCTTAGGTGAAGACCTGCTTCACCGGCCTTAGCTCCTGGTGTTGAGAATAACACCTGGTAGCCTTCCAGTGACATCACAGCCTATGACATTCTGACTCCGTGTCCTTACGCACCTCCTAGCATCTCAAGGCGTTCTAGGTGTGTGTTAAGTGTGTGCCCAGGGCTACCTCTTAAGTGATGGAACCTGTTTATTAAACACCAAAGATGAAATTAGTTATGAACCAGGAAGAAAAAGAACAAGTGAAATGAACCCGAACACAAACCCAAATATCAAATGTTACAGAATCTAGAATCCAATATTTCTTTAAATAAAACCAATGGAGTCTATGTTAACATCTGCATTTTTTAAATTGTGAAAATGTGTAGATTATGAAATTTTCCGATTTTGTTAGTTAACATTGATCTCTGGAACATATTCCTATAGGAATTTATATACATCTGTTGATATTTAGGTACTAATAAGCTTATTATCACTTTAAAAATAAATATTGTTTAGCAAGAAGTGAGTATAGTGCTTTCTCGTCTTTGCCGTGGTTTTAAAGCAATGCAAAGCCTGTTAAAGCGTGTAGTTTGTTACTGGATTTCATGATACTGGTGATCAAATCGGATTTCTTTAAATAGCATAGTACATGTTATCGGGTAACATAAGCCTGAAACTTAATCCTGAGGGGCTGAAATAATGCTTAGAAAGACCATGTCCTGTGCAAACCGTGGAGTCCCTGTCGGTGCGGTAGGCGGTGGGGTTTAATTTTTGTCCTGGACTAGACCTGCTCTGCAGAATGTTTGCGCTAATGCATAGGAGAGAACACGAGGGATTCAGGTGGCCACCCCGCGGAAGGACTGGAGCTGAGTAGTGTGCAGGAAGGTGTTACATAATGCAAGAAAGCGCCACTGAGCCAACGCAGATGCTAAAATAATTCGTTTTTATAGCTCGGCGATATACACTCTTCCTATCGAGATTGTCCTCTTTCAGAACAAGGAAAAAAGCAAACAAAGGCATTTAGAACTTGGAGGGTCTTTCTGTGGTAGGAGCTCATTGTACAAATACGCTGCTCCCCCAGATGCTGATTTATGTAGATGTTGAATACACAAGTGTAAAAAACGGAGTCCCAAAACAATATTTGTTTTTAGATGAATAATTCACTCATTTTCTCTGCATGAGTTTTTCTTATCTAAAGCACTGGCCTTTCAGATTAAATAAATTTAATGTTTCAAAAGAATATGGACATGAATATTCATAAGGACTGAAACAGTGAATATAAATAAAAGCCCTTTTACATAACACTTTATTTTTTTTTGTGAATACCTTACCTTTTTTTTTTTTTTTTTCACTTCTAAGATAGTCTTATTCAAAGTGATTTTCCAGGACACCATTTCTTCTGCAAAGCCTACCTGTTATTGAGGTAATGGTCACTTCTTTTCCTATTGTTTCATGCAGCAATATTTTTTCCCCATAAACAGAAATAAGGTCATGCTTGCTTGTGGCACAGCCCTTAGCCATAGATTCAGCCTAGCATGGTGCCAAGTACTCAAGGAAGTGTTTGCCTAACAGTCGGAGGAATGCCAAAAAATGAAGTATATTTAAAAAAAAAGATTATGGACCTTGAAAACTGTATAGCTAGTTTATATATATAAAGCATGCAGACTATTTTTAGGTGTTTTTATATATAGGCCAGTGATGTAAAAGTTAAAAACTCTGATACATAAAAAATTTGTATTATTATATACTGGGCTTATAGGCAGCAAAAATCTCCTGATCCTAGTTCCTTAAGGGTAGGATGAAACAGCTGGCATTTGAACAGAAAAAAAAAAAAGATAAATCAAAATGAGAGCCACAGTTATCATTGCCCAGTCAACTGGTTTAACAAAATCCAGGGCACTGTGATATTGGATTGATTAATTTCTTTAATGACGTTGTCAGGCTATTCTTATTGAAGTAATTCCTGAGATTACTGGGAATAACACTAGCTACCCAAGGGCTGTAACTGTTTAATTTTATTTGAACATATGGGCTCAGAATAAATCTTTGAATTAATGGCAGTGTATTGTGTAATTTAAATCTGAACATTAATGAAAGTAAAATTAGAATAATTGCAATAGAAAAGGTTGTATTTGTGACATACTGTGACTGGCTGTCTGATGCCCACATACCAAGTTAGAGGGATGGGAGGTCTTCACAGGAGGGGGCGGCTTGTGCCCCTCTGGTGCATGTAGAAAGGGGGCTAAGGAGGGCTGGAAATGGTAACAGAGTCACTTACGTATTAATAAAATCTAAGGTCGTAAGTAGAAAGTTATTTACCGCCTTCTGAACAAAATGTCTAAAAATCGTCAAAGAGCACATTATTTTTTCCTAAACATGTAACTAGAAAAAATAAGACATAGACGCTTTAGAAGAAACATCATTTTGCCTGCTTTCAAATGAACTTACTCTTTCCTTTCTTTGCGTTTGATGAGAAGAATAATTTCTAAGGGAAAGGGCCTCCTGGTGTCGGAGCATGGTGTTTTTGGTAGGGCAGATGGATTTTCAAGGCTCTTTTTGTTTTGAATAACATGAATCTCCACTTGCTGAATGAGCTTACCCCATGCTGCTCCACTGACCTTCAGGGATTATGTAGGAATAACATTTTTTGCTTCTGCAAAAATCATAGTTTATTCTTATGTTGCTTTATGACTTTAGGCAAAATACTTAACCCCTCAACACCTTGTTTTTCCCAGTTATAAAGTAAAAATAAATACTAATCAATAAATCCTGCTTATGAGATATTTTGAGATAGACAAAATACTAATTTTAGGCTGGCCGATGTTCTTTCTGTATATTGAGAGACATTTCTCGGAATGCTCTACTTTTTCTCAGTTCTGTTGTTTCTAAAGATTTTTAGAAACATGCAATTTAAAGAGCTTGTGAAGCCTGGACATTTTTGGTAAATGGCTGTCTTAGAAGCCTTGCTTACCAGTGATTTTTTTTCCGGTGGATTAACATTTTGCCCGAGTCCTATAACAATTCTTCGCCAGTCCCAATGACAATTGCCTACTTTTACATTTGCACGACAGTAGCACGTTGTTTCTGACAACAATTGATACATTAGTTAGGTTTCTGCTCTGATAATGCTGAATAATGAACAATCCTCAAATCTTAGCCACTATAGCAGCTATAATTTATTTCATAGTTCATACTCACTAATGTTCAGGTTGGCAGAGTTTATCTGATGTCTGCTAGCCCCACCTGGGCTCAGAAGGTAGGATGGACTCCACACTTTTGGGGTGCAGGTCTACTCTATGTCTCTTTAATCCAGAACCCAGTTGAAGAGATGCGACTTCCCTGAATTTCTCGTTGTGGATGACCCAGACTCTCAGAGGGCTAGAAGAAATGTGAATTGGAGCCTCTTGAAGTCTCAGTTCTGAACTAGCAGCCGACTCTCCTGCCCATATTCCATTACTCAAAGTGAGTCACACGGCCAAGTCCGAAGTCAGTAGGGTAGGAAGTGTGCTCCATCTGCTGGGCTCCGTGCAAGGGCAAGGAGAGAAGAAAGAATGGCAGACAGATAATAGATTCCACCACAGCTCTACTTAGGAAACTGAGGAAAGTTCAAGGAGGATGCCATCGTGTCCTCATTTTTATGTTGGCCGAGAGAGTCTTTAACAGTCTGAACAGGTACTGTGGGAAATAGCAGTATACTCTGCATCAGTATGTGCTATTATTCTAGGCATATAAAAAGTGCACAGTTACGCACCTTAACAATGAAGATGGAGGTGACAGCCCATATTCAGACAGTGGTTTGTTAATTACTGGTAGAAAGCTTACAGGTTCTACCTAAACAAATCAGGCTTCCAGAGAGATCCTGCAGTCATAATGTTTGTGTCAGAGGAAAAAAAGAGGTACGGGAAATAAATGGACAAGTTTGGAAGAAAATAGGCCTTCATGTTAAGAGACTTTAAGTGTCTTAAGAACAGAGATCTTGTGTTTTCTATGGTAGCTGATCAAATGCCTTGTATATTGTAGAGTTAAAATGACCACTGGTGAATAAATGAATGTGTGAGTGGTGCATGAAGGGGCAAGATGATATATATAGGCAGATGAGTTCCCGGAGCCAAGGCAAGGAGTCGGGAGTAAGAGAAGGAAAGGAGGAGAGGTGTGGCCAGAAGCCCCAGCGGTCCCGCCTGCCCTGAGCAGGGGCTGAGGGTGCAGAGCAGAAGCAGAGCTGGAGAAGACAGCCAGCTGCCTTTATTCCCCTGGTAGATCAGGTTTTTTCTTTTATATCCTACTGCTCTCTTTTCCCAGGCTCTTTAGAATTGACGACATACCTCCTACCTATTTTAAATGAAAAAAGGCAGAGCAAAAGTTATTGTTTTACCTCCAATTCCATCATCAATCTCTCCAACTCTGAATAACATTTCCAAAGAGGAATGAAAGCTACCCAGTGATTCACGATCTCATCACGACTGTTTCAGAGCCCAGGCTTTCCATCAAAGAACATAATATGTGCTCTTTTGCTTAATAATATAACATCTAAAGAAATGTTTTCACATGGTACAAAGATAGAGTTGAATATTCAGAAAATATTCTTAGCCTAAGATAGCTGTATAGGAAACATAAAATCTTTTCTATCATCCAGTCATCAACGTGTTCCTGAGGTTTTAATCTGGAATTATGATCATAAAAGGCTTTTTTTTTGAATAGTGTAAAGCTAATTTATAAGAATTCTAAATGTGGTTTTCACAGTAAGAAAAGTATGGTTCTACTTAAAATAGCCAGGTATATAATATGAATAAGAGAGACTATTTGGAGACTCAAATGGACAATTCAGTTACCTTTTCTGAAACAAGAACTCTGTCAGTAAAATAAAAGCAACAGAATGGGGTGGTGACTGCACAGAGGGAGGTCTGGGGGAGGCCCAGAGATCATAGGTCCTCCCCAACTGCTGGTGTTTTTGTTTTATTGTTTATTAAGTAGAAATGAAATTAAAAAGAAATGCTATTTTAAAGAAAATTGTCTTTATTCTAAAATAAAATTGGTTTGGAGGCATCAAGAAATAGAAACTAGTAACCAAGTCGAAAGATGCATAATTATTCTTCATAGTTGACTGATTCATTGATTTAGTCAACGTTTATTTAGCACCAGACTTTGAATAGAGCTGCACAGTAGAGCGGAATGCATTATCCTTGTCCTAGCTGGAAAGGATTATGCTTGTCCTAGCTTGGAAACTCCTGTGCAGTGACTGTCACCATGGCAAGGGTAACACTGACCACTGAGCCTACGGACAGCCCTCCGGAGCAGTGCAGGTCACGGGCACTGCGCTTGGGAAACAGGGTTAGAATAGAGTCTGGTGCAGTGAACTTGGGCGAGCCCAAGAGGACGTGTTTCTGACAAGCTCCTGGTGAGATTGGCGTTCAGGCCCAAGGACCATGCTTGGTGTGGCAGAGATCTTGAGCTCCATATAACGATGGACAATGCTGGGTCATCAGTGTTGTGAGGAGTGATGGAGGTGCTGAGAAGGTTTGTACCTTCCACTCTGAGTGAACTAGGGAGGAAAGGGTGGGCGGTGTGTACGTCCGGGTAAAAGTCATTGGACAGTCACAGGTTCACAAGTGTACAGAGCATGCCGTTGACACAGAGAAGCTGGTTTAATCTCCATTACTTGTTCTGAAGTGGTTTTAATTATATAGAGCATGTGTGAATCTTTTAATGAAGCATATGCAGTTATGATGCTCTGCTGTTCTCAGTTATCTTTGTTAACGATGAGAGGTTAAGATGAGCAGGGATAAAAATGACCGCCACCCAGGTGCCATCATGTGGCGGCAGGGAATTCATGCATGTCTGTGCAGCCAAGCTCAGGCCCCTGGAGTTACGCGCTGCTGAGAACATGCCTCCCTGGGCTTTTCTGCTCGTAACTTCCATGTGTAATTGCACCTGAAATGTTTCCTTCCTTCCTTGAGTTAGTATTTGTTGAGGTTTTTAAGGCTCTGGGTACTGTTCTCAGATGCAGGGAGCCGTCCAGGCAGTGTCCTTGTTCCCATGCAGTCTGCATGTATAGGGCAGATGACAGGAAAGAAAAAGATATGAAAATAAGCATCCTAATTCCAATAGTGATATAAGGAATGTAAAGTAGGCGATAAGCTAGAGAATGAATGGGGAACATCTTAGATGGGAGGGTCAGTGGCATTATCTCTGGGGAGGTGACATTTGAGTGGCACGGCCCCAGTGAGGAACAGCAGCCAGCCAAGGAAAGATCCCGGGAGGACGGTTTGGGGTAGAAAGAGCCAGTGCAAAGGCCTGGGATTGTTCAAGGAACAGCAGGGAGGCCGGGACAGGGGGGTCGTGAATGTGGGAGTTGGTAGGATATCAGATTGGGGGTGTCGGCCAGGGCCAGGTCTTGAGGGACCCTCATTGCCATGGTGAGGACTTCGACTTTTTTCTAAGTGTTATAGAGCGCCATTGGAGGGGAGTATTGTGATTATCTTTAACTTTTAAGATAAGAACTTGGACTTCTGTGTGGAAGATTCACTCCGGGGATGCTGTCGGGATGTAGCTGTCGGGGTGCTGCTGCAGGAATCCAGAGGTGACCGTGTGATTTGGATGGGGAGCCACAGGCTGGATGGAATAGATGGGCTCAGGGTGTCTTTTAGGCATGGAGAGAATGAGGAAAAGGAGAGTATTGAGGATAGCTCATCCGTTTGGGGACTGGGAGTTCCTTACATGAGATGGGGAAGAGTACACGAAGGGCAGGGCGTTTGTTGGCACTTGGGGAATAAAATACCCCTGGTGAAAATGGCATCCCCACACTCTAGGTCTGTTTTGAAAATCCACAGTCTCTGTTTCATGCCTACCTGGAAATGATATGAAGAACAGTTTGGCTATGAGGTCTGTGTAATCTGCTGTGGTATTATGAACATGGAATTGGGAATTAGATCTTAGAACTGAGCTGGTGGCGTTCTGCCTGCAGCCCCATGTGAAGTTCTTTTAAACCCAAAGCAGCCAGAGTGCTTGAAAAGAGAATAGAACCTGAGAAAGGTCTAGAAGCATCTGGAAGCATCCAGACCTGACCTGTTGCAGAATCCTGCCTGGGTCTGAGATTCTAGACCTCCTCTGTGGAGGAGCTGTTGGGCTGGAGACACCGTGAATCCTTTCTCTCGGTTCTGTTCCTGTGGGTCAGCCTTGGTCTTTGACCTGGGAGGAGGCAGCTTTTCAACTAAACCAGAGCTGGGGTTTGATGGAATTTCAGTGGGGGGTACTGTGTGGATCCACTGAAGTCTGTGACCACACACACACACACACACACACACACACGCACCTGGAGAAAGAGAAAGGAGGAAGGGAATGAAGTTAAACTTGAGGAAGAGGACAACCACGGAGACGCTCACAGAAGCCTTAACACATGGACAGTTCAGCACTAAACGCACTAAACGTCAGCATGACTGAGCTTCCCCCAGTTACACCAAAGAAAAGATTCCTTTACACGGTTTGTGATGTTTATGTGCAAAAATGTGTTCGTAACTCAAAGTAATCCTCATGTGGAGTGTGATCAGGAATGAGATAAGAAAACAATAACGTGGACGAAATCTGCTTTGCACATTTTGTTTCCGGAAAAGTTAAAGCACATCTCCATGATACAGTTTTCTAGCTATGTTTCCAGAAATTTTTAAAAATGCTCCTAATGACTGCATGGCGTAAAATTCTGTATGGTGTAATACTGTAAATATGGTAAAATACTGTATGGTATAAAATTCTCAAAGTCATCAGTTCTTTAAGATGTAGTTGACATCTAATGAGAAGATTTTTACTTTGAATTTAGAATTTACCATCCAGAATTAGACTAGATTAATTAGACATTAATAGATTAGATTTAATTAGATAAATTAGACCAAATTAAATTAATATATTCAAGAATGCCATATTTTCTTTGGGCAATTTTTACTCATTTTGGCATGTCTAGTTATATTCTGCAACAAGATTCAATGTTATAAGAACCATACCCCAATCCTATAGTTAGGAAGGAATCATTCCTACAGTTTTTATAAAATCTGTGCCTTTGAAAGTTAAGCTACGACTTTAAATACTATGGTATTTCTAATTTCTCAGGTTTGATGGAGAGTAAAATGATTTGAGTAGCTCCACTTCTGGTTATAAAATACTTACATTATGTTCACTGAGATGTTAGTTCCTTTAGCATTATTAGCATAAAAAATAGAAAATATTTCCCTGATGGTGTGCTTCTCCACAGAGCCATGTGATTTACATAACTAATGCTGATTATCTTGCTGATTACACATGTTTGTGTATTCTAGAAGAGGATGGAATAAACTGGCAAAGCTTCATGAGGATATTAGAGTTGAGGCACCATTTGAAAGAAAAAAGAAACAGAAAATTCATCTTTTAAGTTATTATTGGCATGTGCAGGAAATTTTTTGCTTGTGTTTGAACTCTGAAAGAAATACTGAGTCAAACTCTGAGAATCCACCGGCTTTGCACCCGAGGCCTGAGACAGAAGAGGGACCTGGTAGGTCTGTGTGGAGTCAGGACAGGGCCCGTCTCTGTGCTAGTTCACCCTTTGCTTAAGTCATACCTCACCTCTTCCCCTTTATTGTAGTAATTTTCTCAAGAAAGTAAAATATGTATTTTTTCATTTTTGATCATATAGTTCTAGATTCATAGATTGTAAATAACCATGATACTGTGGACACTTGTTTTTAGTCCCTGACGTGGAAATAGAGCATGGATCTAAAGTGGGTGGAAAGTATCTCAGATCTAAATTCTGGTCTGATTACAGCATAGACGTGATTGGTGTGGTTGGATCTGGTTTGATTACAGCACAGACTTGATTGGCTGTTTTGTGTCCCCCGAAAAAGATACGTCAAAGTGCTAACTCCTGTATCTGTGAATGTGACCTTACTTGGAAACAGGGACTTTGCAGATGTCATCAAGTTAAGAGGAAGTCATACTGGATTTAGGGTGGGTCCTAAAACTCATAGCTGGTGTCTTCATAACAAGCGGGGAATTTGGACAGAGGTACCCAGAGAAGACAATGCCATGTGCAGACATGGACACACAGGGACGAGGCCATGTGGAGATGGAGGCAGAGATTGGGGTGATGCAGCTACAAGCCAGAGGGTGCTCAGGGTTGCTGGAAGCTACCAGAACCTGCTGTGGATCCAAGAGTGAGTATCGGTGAGGAAGCACTGCAGTAATGATGGCATACCCATTGCTATGGGACATTTGCTACTGGTAAACAGTAAATCATACATTGACATCTATAGACCTGCTTCATCTCAATGTGGGATGCAGATCTTTGTGAAGACCCTGACTGGCAAGACCATCACCCTTGAGATGGAGCCCAGTGACACCATTGAGATCCAAGACAAGGAAGGCGTCCCTCCTGATCAGCAGAGACTGATCTTTGCCGAGAAGTAGCCGGAAGATGGGCTACTTCTTGTTGCATTCTCAAAAAATAAAAATAAAAAAGTGTAGTATATGCTTTTGTATAGTTAAATGAAAAATGTGTAGATGAAAAATGCAAACTGCAGAGTATTGTATATAAAAGCATCTGATTTTTATAAACATAACATCAACAAAATCTCCCATGAGATTGTGCGTGCGTTTGTGTGTGTGACCTCGGTATCAATAAGGGCAGCCAAGCTGCACTTAGGAACTCAGGGACTTCACATCACAAGGGTTTATCAGTCACTCACAGGACCACAGGTCTGTGGGGGTTGGTTAAGCGACTCTGCTGCCCACGTGGGCATCCAGGCCGGGAGAGGCTTCATCTCCATTTCCATGATTGCCAGGTAGGGAAGAAGACATGACAAATTGTGCTCTAGCTTTTGAAGTTTCCATCCAGAAAAGATACACATCACTTCGGCTCACCCATCATTTGTCAGAGCCTCACCTAAATGAAAAGAAAGTGGCCAGGTGCAATTGTACCGTGTGCCGGGAAGGAGGAGAGCTAGAGATGCTCGACCGGGCGTCGTAATGGTCACGCAGGGCGCGGCGCAGGCGCCAAGGCGGGAGGGCCCGAGGGTCTCCCTTGCCAGCGGCTGGGAGAGGGCGAGGGCGCGGAAGCGCGTTCCCAACGCACAGAAAGGCCACGGGGCAGCTCGGCGAAGTCAGGCGAGAGAGCAGCAGACGGACAGAGGCAGTCTCCCGAGTCTGGAGTCCTGAAGGGAGAAGACGCTGGGTGTGAGTGCGGACGTGAGGGAAAAACGTTCACAACTGACTCTCGAGGGTTTGCACCTGGGTTGTGGGGCTGGCGCCATCAGGGGCAGAAGCCGCTGTCCTGCAGGAGGAACAGGCTGAAGACAGGAAAGGACAAGCTCTTAGTTGGTTTGAAACTTGGGGAGCTTGGGGTTCAGTTAGAAGGTCCGTGGGAAGGAATGCGTGGCTCGCGAAAGGCAAACGCAGGCCTGGAGAGGAGACGCACACTTGACACTGTTTTATTTGGGTAAGTGCTGCTGCTCCGACGCTGCGTTGACGCACGGTGTTGACGCGGGGTTTCCGGGCAGGGCCGCAGGACCGATGAAGGGGGGCTTCTCTCTTCCCAGCCGGTGCACAGAGGTACAGCCAAGGGGCGTCTCAGCCCCAGAAATGTCCCCATGGTATCATGGAAACCCAAGAGATTTTTTGGAGCTTTTTACCCACACATTCTTTAGATGTGCCAAATCCATTTTAGTTTTACATATGGCCCTATTTGATGCTGCATTGGAAAGCAGGCTCAAAAAAAATTGGAGCCCTCTGGGATTAGCAAGAGTGAAGAACCTTCCCCCATGGGGTTGGAAGCTGCCGTTGACCTTCCTTGCTCCCCAAGCCACCTGCCGAACGCTGCTCAGGTACCACTGAGCTGAGCCCCTGAAACGCTGCCACCAGAACCTCGGATTTTATCTAATGTAATTTGTTTAATTGACCTTTGAAAATTCACTTTGCCATTTCAAGATGAATACTTAACAGGAGCTACTGTATTTGGAAAACTGAATTTATCATTCGGCTATTGTGGCTAAACCTTCCACGTGCTTCCAGTCCGAAGCTCACAGTGTTTGCAGAAGTTTTTTATTAGTGGAAATAGGGTTAGAATTTTAAAGCTGCCCAAAATTAAGCTATTCAAAAGTTATGATAATTTTAAAGAAATGCTAAAGGTTTTTGCATTAAAAGAAGACTATGTAGCTGTAAAGGAGAGTTTCTCTTTTGTAATTGTCAATTCTGATACCCAAAAATATTCATTTCATACCTCTTGTAGGATATGAGGTTTTTACATAAATGCTATGTGCAGAAATAACAATATCTTAATTGAAAATATTTCCTGTTAATTGGGTGGGTATTTGGGATTCCAAAGTAGGTTCATTTTCTCAATAGGCCGTGACTACACAGTTGTTTTCCCCATTCCTAAAGAAACCTTCCAACAGCTCAGTGGTTCTTGACCAGATGTTTCAGAAGACCTGGGAAGGGATTTGCACACCAGGCACTCAGCAAGTGCTAGCACTAGTTACTAGTGGCTTTGAAATATGATTTTTGGGTCCAAGAACTCTTGTATATTCCCTCCGTGGGAGGCTGGTGTGAGGGAGGTGCCCAGCCTGCCCGTGTAAACCCCACTTACTCACAGTCCTTCCAGACATGCCTGGTTCTTCCCATGTGCACTTTGCATTTTGATACATAAACTGTCTAAGACAATTGTTTTTGCCTTGGTTTCACATCCCATATACGGAATGTAACACGTGGAATGCAGGACATGCAAAATAATAATGCTTTACTGAAAAAAATCTTCAGTCTCTTGTTTTTAAAGAGGTGAAAGAAAAAATATTTACCAGGAAAAAAATATTGCTATGGTAATCTGCTCACCCACAGTTTTTGGCCTCAGGGCCCTTGTAAATATAGATTGAATGGGAGGAGACGGGGGCCGGAAGCAGATGGTCTGTGCTGAATCCGGGCTGCCCGGGGAGGATTCCTGGTCACTTTTCCCACTCACAGTGGGTTTCTCCTTGGCTGTCGTTCTGAGACGGCTGAACTTGCAAGAGTGAGAGAGGATGGTGCAGAGTCTGTCCGCCCCCTCGTCTCCTCGCAGTGGGAGGTGCCCCTTCTCTCAGGACATGCAGACTGCGAAGTGGCGGCTGCGTGCACGCATGTCCCCTCCGTGGGGCTGCGAGGTCCCCGTGAGCAGGGCTTCTCTCCTGCACGCCCCACCTCCGGAACCCGGCTGCCTCCTTGGGGGCGCTTCGTACAGGTTGGCTGAATGAACGGATGTTCAGGTGGCGGCACCCTGAAGAAAACGAAAGCGTGCCTTTTCAGGATCCAGGCTTATTTTTAGGCTGCGTCTCCCTGGTCTCTCATGTGCTCTTTTGTCTGTGACAGTTACACACATACAGCGTATGAGACACCACCCTTGAGTAGTGAGATGGTGACAGACGGTTCCTTTCAGGTTGTAACACGCGGTGCAGATTCCTGGGAACACCCAGCGGGAGAGCCTGGTGTCCTCCCGGGCTTCCTTCCCTCCTTAAATCCGTCGGGAGCAGAGCCGGTTTGCTCAGGTTCTTCTCGCGAACTCATACCCGGACTTGGTACCGGCACCGCTGGCGTGCTCGCCCGCGTCCGCGTCCTTCCAGCTGTGCTGGGCTGCAGCGCCCCCTTCAGGTGGCTCAGGACACGCCGTGGGGCGGGGCGGACTCTGTCCCTGGCCTCCCTTCCAAGGGCTGCCTAGGGAGGCTGGCCACACACCATGTCCCCGGATTCCCTGACCTCAGGCCCCTGTCACACTGGATTTATCACCCTTCCATCCTTACTGATTGAAAAGGATCTCTTTTATTACCTACTAACCCATTTTCTATTCCATTCCAAGTCTTTAAGCGGTTTCATACTGATTGTTTTTAAAATCGAGGTGAAATTCACATATGGTAAATTAGTCATCTTAAAGTGAAGAATTCAGTCCATTCTCAATATTGTGCAACCAACGCCTCTACCTGGTTTCAGAGCGTTTTTCATCATCCCAAAGGAAACGCTGTGCCTGTTAAGCAATTACTCCCTATTCCCTGCCCCATCCCCTCCCCCCACCCCCCTGGCAACCTCCAAGGTGTTTTCTGTCTATATGGAATTACTTATTCTGGATATTTTATAGAAATGGTATCATGCAATCTGAGTTTTTGCCCAAGTTTTGTTCACTAGCACGATGTTTTGGAGGTTCATCCACATTATAGCGTGTATCAGTACCTTACTCCATTTTAAGGCTGGATAATGTTCCATTGTATGGATATACCACCGGCTGTTCACTCATTCATTCTGTGATGGAAACCTGTGTTTCCACCTTGTGTTTGTTAAGAAAGTGCTGTTAGTGCTGTTATGAATATGTCTGTACACGTATTTGTTTGAGTACCTGTTTTCAATTCTTGAGGGTATATGCCTAGCCGTAGAATTGCTGGGTCATATGGTTATTCTATGTTTAACTTCTTGAGGAACTGCCAAACTATGTTCCACAACAGCTGAACCACGTGTCAGCTGTTTTATTTTGTTTCTTGCATACCTGTGCTCTCTGCATCCGCTTTCACTAATTCTCACCTGTCCCACCCCTTCACTCCCTGGTATCCCTGTACAGTTTGGTAGATAGAGAATCCACAGTGTGCATTCTAAAGCACAGACACAAAACCCTGCTACTGTAAGACCAGATTTGCATCCATACCCCATGAACTGCTCGGGTTAACCTAGTCTGCAATGGTTTGGATGCCAAAACTGAAAAGTCCCAAAATTTTGAAAACAAACTCTTTTTCTCCATCACACTCATTAGTTTTTTCTTGTAATCCAATAGATTTCTGTGACTATGCTGTTCTATTCTGTAATGATATTATTTCTTAAAGGAGCATGTCTCATGTTTCTCGTGTTGTTTTATGCGTAGGAACCAGAACACTCCGTGACTTTCAATCCTTCTCTTCCCCTCCGTAGGTGTCATTCTTCCTCTTCATTATCTTCGTGGTGTACACCATGCTGCCCTTCAACATGCGAGATGCCGTCATCGCCAGCGTCCTCACCTCTTCTTCTCACACCATCGTGCTGAGTGCCTGCCTGTCTTCAACTCCGGGGGCCAAGGAGCACCTGGTCTGGCAGGTGGGTGCCTCTCCGCATTCGCAGGGGGTGACTTCTGCATTCCAAACCCATTCAGGGTGTGTCTGTAGTCTGGTACCTGGAAGCTGTTTCCTCTGGGCTCCTTGGGGCTGACTCTGAGTGACACTAGAGGAAGCCAGTCCCACCAATGACCTCCATTGGTGGGATCCACAGTCACTTAGCAATTACCAATAGTGAATCTAATGTGTTAGCGGGAAAGTTGGATATGACGACTCCATTTTGCTGATTGCTGAATGGTGGTATGATTTTGATGATTAAAAGGTGTTCCTACTATACATTATAATTTAGCACTCTTATTTATAGAGTGACATAACTTATACAATCAAATTAATAATTCTTTCCCACTTTTCTCTCTACCATGATATCCAAAACCCTTTCGTTACGGAGGACAAAAAAAAATTCTCCATTTTTTAATCTTATGGAAAATCCATGAACATTATAAAAATAAAATAGTTCTTTAAAATGCTACAAAAACAAATTTTGCCTCACTAATAAATGGCATTTCAAAGAAGCCATTCTATTTAATTAGTTAAAAGCATTTTAAAAGCTATTTGATTTCCTGTTACGTACATCCATAAACATGAGGGCCAGTGATTTGGAGTTATTCCTAACAGTCTCTAATTTTTTACCTATAAAAAGTATGTGTAATTTGCTCTGTGGAGATCAATTGCAACAATGCAGCCGTGGTATAAAATATGGCAGGGATGAGAAAATTACAGCTGTGAATAGCACCACTCCATCGAAAGGGGATTTAGACATGGGCCACCTAAGCTCTGCTGGGTCCGAGAAACCCATTTTTAATTCATGGCGTTTCGTTTGGAAATTTGAGCTGGAACTGGAGGCTTACCTTTGGGTCTGTAGTAGTCTCTCTTAGTTTGTAAGCTTTTAAGGGATCAATATTCATCTCCTAGTGCGCATAGCATCACTTTCATTAAGAGTAGCCACAAAGACCTGCATTCATTAAGCATCCATCATCCTCACTGAGTGTAGAGGCAGTGGCCTCTGGTTTCTCACAGTGGGCTAGAGTTTTGCCCTGGCTCATTCAGCTATCACTAAGAACTATCCACTCCCCAGAAGAGGGGGAAAGCCAAATTGTTCCTCTGTGCAATCCTTTGACACAAACCAGTCTCCTGCACCACCTGAAACAAAGAGAGGGCTGGCCAGTACCTAATCAAAGGACACAATGAAGGTGGGGTGTTTTATTTTTATTTTAAAATATGTAATTGAAAATAAAGATTGTATATATTCAAGGTATACAGCGTGATGGTTTGATCTGTGTACACATTGTGTGACGACTATCATGATCAGATTAACTAAGACGCCCATCACCACTCATGCTGTGCATTAGACCTGCAGAATTGTTCATCTTATCGCTGAAAGTGTGTCCCCTTTGACCAACATCTCCCCATTTCCCTACCCCAACCCCCCAACTCCTGGCCCATTCTACTCAAAAGAGCAATTCAGCCGTGCCTGGGAAGAAGCGGGAGAAATGGTCCTGTGTGCACAAGCTCTGCCCCAGCCTTTGTTTCCTGTTTCTGCATTTCAGAACCTTCCCTGAGAATATTTATGGGGCACTTCTCCTTTCTCCTATAAATTCCACTCTTCCACCCTCTCTTTTTATGTGAGCTGTTAAGCTCAACATTGGGTGGTCACACACAGGTCAGGGTGGGGGGTGTGTTTTTGCAGTGGGAACAAGTACATAATCTACTCAGCTGGTTTACATTCTGAAACAGCCGCGGGAAGCCCTTGCGTGGGCACCAGGATGCTCAGACATTTCAGGGCTCTCAGCACCTCCATGGTTTGGGGTGGCCTGGAGCACATCCCTTGGACATTTTGTGCCTGTCTCTCCTGCCCCATAAATCAAATGTCTGTGGGTGGAGATGTAATAAGAAAAGGAATCTGGAAATAAAGGACTTTAATGCCTATCTGTAAGAATCAAACAGGGTTTAAAAAAAAAAAAAGAAAAAAGAAAAAGGAAGAGCTTCACAAAGAACCTTATGTATTCTAGGTCATCAAATACTGTATTGACTTGGGCTTTTTTAAAGCATTTTTATTTTCTTGTGTTAGTAAAAAAAAAATGGGAAAGAATGTAACCTTATGTTTTTATTTACTCGCTTTCCCAAATGAGCAAAGAAAAATACTTCTTGACAGCAGACAGCCAGAGGTAGGATAATTCTGGAATAGCAAAAGAAATAAAAATGCTTTATTCCATGATATTTCATATAAGAATAACACTGAAACGAACGGAAGAACGTGAAGTCCATTTCTGATACCTTCAGAAGTAATTTCACAGAGACTCCAAGAGCTGGGAGAGACAGGACGAGCCGACAGATTTAAAATGGGAGGTTTGTAGGTGAACTTCACAGTAATGAAGAGAAGAGCTTTCGGTGCCTTTGGCCACTGCTGGAGATGTAACCTAAAAATACCACTGATTTGAGATGGGAGGAAAACATTTTATTGAATTTTTCATATGCACAGTGTTTATAAATCAGAATGTTGCAACGTGGGGTCATATTGCCGTGATGTAACGTGTAAGCAGTGCTCTGTAAAGGATGCTGGTCTGTGTAAAGACAGAGGTTGCCCGTCGGTGATGGCCGGTCTCGCCTTGCCTTCTAAGCCACCAGAGGAGGAGTGTGTTTTGTTTAACACAGATCCGTAGTAAGAATATTTTGTTTCATTTTATTTCTTTGAGCATTGGCAATCTACTGATAGCATGCAGTACTTATCTGTTAATCTAAATATTGACTGAAGATAATAATACCCCATTTTCCTTTCCTGCCACATAGCAGAGTCGTTGTTTTCAGAGAATTCATTTTACCAGCATTTTCCCTGAAGTACAAGGCTTTCTCGTGCTATGATGTATCACCTAATTGAAGAAACTCAGTTAATAACTGAAAGTTGTAGATAGTATTTTGTAATACATTTTATACTTAAAGTATAGTCACTAATACATTTTGCAACTTTTATTTCGAAACGGCCACAGACTTACCTATAAGTTGCAAATACTGTATAGAGAATTATCTTTTTCCTAAAGCATTTGATCGTCAGTTGCCCACCTGATGTCCCATGACCCTGAATGTTTTAGTGCCTGTTTCCTACAATGCCATTCTCCTGCATGACCACGGCACAAGCGTCAACACTGGGACATTCACATTGCTCTGTTCCTGCCGTCTGACCGACCCCATCCAGGCTCCTTCAGCTCCCCCGGTAATGCCCTTTATGGCAAAAGGCCCAGCCCAGAACCCTGGCATGGCATGGTGCGGGGTCTCTTCAGTCTGCTTGAGTCTGGAACAAATCCTTAGTGCTGCTTTGGCCTCGTGATCTTAACACTCTCAAAGATTGCAGGCCCGTGACTTTGTAAAATGCCCTTCAACTTGGTTTGCGAGATGCTTCCTCGTGAAGAGATTCAGGTTCTGCATCTGTGACAGGTTGCTGTCTGGGGGACGTGCCATTTCACTTTGTCCCCTTACTTAATGTGTTCGTTTGTGCTGTGGCTTTGTCCACCGGGATTTTTCACATTGAAATTACTCTTTTCCTCTTCGTAATCAGTACATATTTCATGCAAAGTTACCTTGAAATTAGGCATGTGTCTTGCATTTTTATCAAACTTTTGATTGATTGATTTACGTGTCTATGGCCTTGCATTTTCCTGTTTTATTCAGTAGGATATACACCGTTGCCATCATTTTCATGCCCACACTGGCTCTGATTTGTGCAGTAGACACCGCTTCATGCTGGCCCCTCTGCCCTCCTGACCCACTCCCTCATCCTCTGGGCACCTTCTTGCTTTTCTTATTTCAAGCCCATCTAGTTCTACCCTACCCCAGCCCTAACATCAGCCCTCTCTGAGGAACCTAGGTTCTTCGTGGTGAAGAATGGCATTTAGAGGCAAGATCCGGGCATCCGCTGTTTCCGTTGCCAGCGGGCTGTCAGTACACCAGAGGGAGGCCCACGCACATTTACTCTGCATTTATTTTTACAGACACTTCTGTACCGACAACTCTGTCTTCACTTGGATATTTCCATCTCCAACCACCACAGGTTTCGTTCCAGTTCTCTCTCCTTCCATTGTCAGTTCCTTGACCCACAGTGAAAAAATTCAGCTCCCACGATTCTTGCTGTATTTCCTTACTGCACCAGCCTCCGTCTATGACCAGCCTCCTGTCTACGGCCTCCCCTCCCCTGGCAGATGCCTTCTCTCTGGGCTTCTGCCCTGGTCCTCACGCCCGGCTTCCCCGCTGCATACGTGTGTGCCCCTGCTGGGCTCGGGCTCTGGGGGACTGTCCCTCACCTGGGTGTCCCCCTCCTCTGCTTGACTCTGTCCCCCTGGGCTTGACCTCTGCGCTGTGGACACTCCTCACACCTAGCTTTGTCACCCTTGGACAGATACAGCTTCCCCTGGCCTCTGCTGGTACACATGCTTCCTTGCAGCGGTTTGTCTGATGGCTTAAGGATTGAATTATCGGGGACAGAAGGAGAAAGACAAGAGGAAAAGGAAGGAGGCCTTGAAGGGAAGGGTGAAGGAGAAAAGAGAAGTTGGTTGAGGGGTAGAGAAATGCAGTTAGTTGGAAGGAACAGCACAGGATGGAAAGCATAGTTTACAGTAATTTACTGTATATTTCAAAATAGCTAGAAGAGAATTGTAATGATCCCAACACAAAGAAAGGATAAACGTTTGAGGTGATGGATATCCCAAGTACCTGGATGTGATCACTACACATATGTACAGGTATCAAGTATCACATGCACCTCCAAAATGTGTACAGCTGTTATAGATCCATAAAAAAAGAAGAAAGGACAAAGAGGTGAAAAAAGGAAAAAAAAGAGAACTCACGGGCTTTGAACATGGCATTTGTTTATATTTGTGAAGGAATAAATATTTTTCAATTACTCTCTGATTTACTTTGTGCTGGTCTCTGTGAGTCTTTTTTTTTTTTTCTTTTATAATTCTTTTCTCTTTGGTATCCTAACCTGGTTTTGAAGTCATGCATTTTTGGAATCTGGGATTATGACGCAATTTTAGAATTCTGGACTCCCTTAATTATGAAGGGAAGAAAACCAATAAATTTAAAGAAAAGCGGTTTTATATTTTCCATGTACGAAGAATATCTCATTTCTGTATGATAAATTCAGCGTAAGCACCAAAATGCCTTAGTAATTAGTGATTAACCAGAAAATAAGAATTTTACTTACATTGGTAGGATAACGTACATTTGGAAGTTCCAGGAGAGAGGCAAGGAGTGTTCTTTGCTTATCATTTTATGAAGGCAAGGGGAAACTGAGGCTGGAAAACAAGAAAAGACACCTCCCCCTGCCCCTCTCGTGCTGTGTGGCTGCCCCCTGCCTGGGCCTGGGGAGGTGGCCGCTGTGCCGCCACTGGAGGACACAGGAGGCTGGAATCAGGCCTCCCAGCCAGGACCAGCGGGGCGTGGGCAGAAGCCTCCGTGCAGCCTGACACCTGCGCTTTCGTAGAGTTTATTTAATCCTCAATATGCGTCTCGCCTGTTCTCCAGCTGCTTCACGTTCCCAGGGCAGCGTCGCTGTTGGCATCATAAGGAACCAGCCTCAAGGAATTTTCAAATATGCCTATTTATATATCGTGATAGCATTTTGTAGCTGAAAGTTTCTTACTTTTCTTTCATTTTTATTTCCTTGGGATTCACAGCATGTTCTGAATTTTCCTTCTGTTATCTTTTATTTTCCTTTGAGTGGGGGGAAATTTGAATATAGACTTACTGAAGCAAGCCGGTTATGTGAGAATCCATATTTATTAAAGCAGGTAGGCTAAGGAGTACTTATTAATTTTATAGCAGGATTACTTATATGTTAGAGAAATTTCATAGGTTTTTTTCTTTTTTGCACTCTGGTTGCTTTAATATATTAAAGTTGTGATGTAATTTGAAAAATTTTAGATTGCATCTAGTATAGTAGGTCGTCTGTGGCAAGTGTGTAATCGATAGCAGTGTGGATTTGTTACATAACTGACTCTTTTTAAGCATAATTCAGGAAGCGTATATTGGAGTCTGGAATTAAATTGCATTTAGGATCTAATCTGAGAAGCTCAAAGGAAAAACAGCAGGTTACCAGCTGCCCGGTTTCTGGCTGTGGAAGAGACTAATTGTTAGGAATTTGGACCTCTGTTCTGACTGTTTTGTTTTCAGAGAAACACAGGGTATCAATTTTTTCCACAAGAACAACAAAGAAAGGAGACCGTGCCATCGCCCGTTTTGTATAGATGATGTTACTGATTACGCAGAATCCGTATCCTACTTTTTAGCAAGCCATTGCTACCTGTGCTAAACGTATTATAACTTGCAAGGAAAGGGGGTAAGGATGGAGAAGAGATAAAAATAGGAACGGGCCTAACGTGACTAAATCCTAGAGCAAATCTATGTGCATTTCCCATCCCTCCTCTCCTTCCTCCTCCTCTGTCCCTTCCTCGGTCTGACACTAATATTTCCTTCTCTCCATGGCAGGAACTTGGCCCCTTTGTTGTACCAGGGAGCATTTGGTAGGACACGTGAACAACTACAATAGCATGAACACTTAATGCAGGACAGCAAACCACTTTTAAAATGCTCTGGCAATTTCTACAACAAAAATGCAAGAGCGTTAGAGATCTTGAACTTCCATGTTGGTAACTAACAATTTGACTGTGATAGCATGCACCTTCCCAGAACATGAATTTGTTATTGGGGATCGGATCAAAGGAGCATGAGAAAGAAGGATTTCTTTAAGAATGAAAAGTAGTGGGTGGTCATCCATCAGCAGTCTCTTTCCTCTTGAATCTGTCATCCGAACTCTGTGTCCTCTGTTCATTCAAAGTGATGGATTCACGTCAAATACGATACTTCCTTACAGATTGATTAAATGTTGGCTGGCGGCGCCTTTCACTTGACATCTAGGTCGTGATTTTCCTCCTAATTGCAGCAATCCATGCATCTTTGGTTCGTTATTTGCAAAGATCTGAGGCTCTGCTTATTCCAAATGCTTATTTTTGAAGCAAGTGGTTAGTTTGTGAAAAATACTGATTCTAAGCATTTATTAAACCATCAGTAATTGCTCTTTGAAACTCCTGAAAGGCAATGAGAAAATGAGCATCCCCAGTGGGGAGTCACACAGGACAGAGTCCTCCTATGTTCTTGCAGCACAGAGTGATGAATCTGCTGAGTTATATGAACTGAAGACAATCATATATCTGCAGCTTGACCTTAGCAGGAATATTGCTCTGGTTCTGAGGGATTCTCTTTAAAGTGTGGAGAGAAGCACAGTGACCTGGTGCAGTGGACGGAGGATTACACAGCATCCCTTGGACACATTCAAGGAGAGACAGAGCTGGGGTGATCTTAGCTGTCCGTAAATTGAGAGTGGTAATCATGGCTTCTTCCTAGGGAAGCAGGGATGATGGAGTGAAGTGGTGATAAATGACAAGGACTAAGCTGGGGTGGGTGCACGGTTAGTGCCCAGAAGCATCAGGTGTTAATAGCTTCTTGGAGGTAGACTGCAGCATTCTTGCTATGTTTGCAGAGTGCAACAACTGGCAGGCTGGGAACAGAGGGCAGGTACTGTCATTCTGTTTTTGCAGCAGTAATCCCAGCGTGCTTTCGATGAGAATAATGTGCATCAATTTTTACCTCCCCTAGGAGAAGAGAGGTCCTGATGGCCAGACTCTGGGTTAATCATTTCCAAGGCCCCTCTCAGCAGTTCGTGAATGTCCTGGCATGGCAGAGGGCGTGGGATGGTGGACTGAGACAGCACTTTGGCCTCGGGCAGAAACTGGGTTTGGACTCTGCTTCTCCTGCTTCATAGCTGTGTGTGGTGAATATGGGGGTCGACCTCCCAGACCCTCCTCTAGGAGAGATCGGCTGCCCAACTGTTGGACGTGTTGTCCGCAGCTGGCTTTCAGCCATCAGCCCCCTCAGGGATGGCCTGAAGAGACCTGCCAGCCCAAGGTCGTGCCCTGTAGGGGATGGCCCACACCCATGACTGATTGGGTCGGGTGTATGAGTCCCTTCTGTTTTGGCTGCGTGCAAGCAACTCTGGCAGGCCCGTTCAGCTCCAGAGTGTTGTGAGTTTGCCTGGCGTTGCTGGGTCTGCAGAGCAGCTCACCTCTCCATCTGCCCGTCCTGCCACGGTCCTTCCCCACAGGCGCTGCTGCTGAGGGCGCTCCCTCATAAACACTAACCCTGTTGCAGAATGGGCTTCCGGGAGAATCCAAACTACAATGCCACATGAGCTTGGCCTAATTGCTTAGCTGACTCAGTTTTGTCATCTGTACGGTGGCAACAGTAATGGCCAGCTTCCTCATATGGTTGCTGGCCTTGGTGCTAATTGGGTGACTTACTGTTCATGAGGAACCTGCTATCAAGCTGGGCTAGTCTTGAGCCCTCAGTGAATAGTAGATAGCAGCAGCAGCAGTAATGCGTTTTACTAAGTTTTCATGATTTTATAGACGCTGAGAGAAACAGAGCTTAAAAGTCCATTGGGGGATGCGGTCATAATCCAAATCCCAATGACCTGTGGAGCAGAGCAGGGAAAAAGTTGGACAAGACACACGTGAGACCCTCAGAGCCCGAGTCTGGCTGTGGCTCACTGTCCTGTGGTGAGACCAGATCCAGGGCTGTGACTTCATCCTCGTGGGGTCCTGGAGCCCCTGCTCCACTTAAGGGTGTGGTTAGAAAGTTCTGCTCATGCCCGAGGATCTGAGCTCCTGCGGGTGCACAGAACACCTGGCTTTGGAAATCCGTGAGACAGAGCTGCCCACGTTCACCCGTTGGCAGGAATGAGAGGGAGAAATACAGGAGTAGGCATTTGTGGGGTCACTTACCAGCTCGATGTCTTGGATTCACGTGCTGCTCCTTCTCTGGAATGTCTTGTTCCTTGGGAAGCCTACTCTGCTCCCAGGCAACCCAGAAGGTTACTCTTTTCCTCTAACTCCCACAGCCGTATGGCACCTTGATAAGGTGGATCTGACCGTCTATTTATGTCCATGTTTTGTGGTCTTGAAGACAGTCGCCTGCACAGCTCCATCTCTTTGAATCTCTTCTCCCGCCACCCAGCTGGATACTGCATTGGTTTCATGGGGCTGCTCTAACAAAGTGCTGCAAAACTCAGATGCTCGAAACAACAGAAATTTATAAATTCTGACATTTATTCCCTCACGGAAATGAAAACCAAACTGTTGGCAGAGTTGGTTCCCTCTGGAGGTTGCGAGGGAGAATATGTTTGTGCCTCTCTCTTAGATTCTGGGGTTCGCGGGGTTGCCCGCGGTGCTTGGTGCTCCTTGGCCTAGGGCTCCGTAACTCCAGTCTGTGCCTCTGTCTTCATACGGCTTTCTTCTCTCTGTATCTTTTCTCCTCCTGTATCCTGTAAGGACACGGGTCATTGTATTTAAGGGCCACTCTAAATTCAAGATGATCTCATTGCAGCATCCTTGATGACATCTGCAAAGACCCTTATTTTCCAAAAGTCATATGTGGAGGTTCCCGTCGGACAACTTTGAGGGAGGTTGCCGGTCAACCCAACGCAGATACCCCGCCCACACCGCAGTTCCACTGCTCCTCCGCCGTGGGTGTTGCAGACTGTTCCCTGCATTCTTCAAGGCCGGAGAGTCTGTGAGCTTCCTGTTCTCTTGCCTGCTCAGGCGCTGTTGAGTTCTGTGGTGCACAGTATATGAAGATACCTTCTTCGTAAACATTTATGGTAGCTGAGGAAATAAGGGAAAACTAGAAGAATTCAGAATGAAGAAACAAAGGAGAATTACACGCTTGTTCAAACAAAGCTATTAATATTATCCATAGGGCAAACAAAAAGGATTCTTGCCGGATGGTTGCACGTAGGTAGGGCGACTAAGCATCT